>JAEIFR010000024.1:0-165958 GCA_018904105.1 Zaprionus tsacasi | reverse complement strand
GATGTTGGGAATTGGGCCAAGGGTATCTTATTCTCGGGCATGCTCGACTGTAGCCTTACCGACTTATTTTTGTCTGCTATTTCCTGTCGGATAGAAACAGATATACCTATGTGGGTATTATACATACGAACATCTGCTTGATTTCGTACAAATTGAACTAATTTCGCTTTTTTGGGTGGCCAAACCTGAGTTGTGCTCGTCGGTTGGCACATTTGCTGATTACGCCCAGGATGCGCTTGTGCTTGAGACGTCCGTGTCGTTCGTCCACCCGTCAAAACAGTCGGAGTACAAAAATAAAGGGACTTTTGAATTGGCCAAAGAAACCAAAAACAAAAAAGAGGAGAAGAAAGTGAAAAAAGAAAAAATTAAACCGGAACAATCACCAAATAAGAGATTGAATTTCTGCTTGCCTGAACTTTAATTTGCGTGCTGCTGCTGCCAATGGAAAATACTAAAAACTCACGTACAGCGAAAACGAATTGAAATCACGCATACGCCGCGTTATGTTGTCACAAAAACAGGCTAACACACAGACACACACACACACACGATAATATGGAATGGGAGGGAGTCAGTGAGGATGAAGGGAATTTGTGGTGGATGCTCCAAACCGAGTCTCACACACATAAACAAACGCAATCAACGCGAAAATATTTCACAGAGCTCAGCCAGGAAAATAATAAATAAATTCATAATGGTTTGCAAATGACAAAATATTGCAACGCCAATCGGCAAAATATTAACACACCCATACACACACACACAAGTGACGCGCAAGCTTGCGTCACTTGCCACATTTCATCACATGCCGGAGGCAGAGTGCTACGCATGTCCCCCAAAACGCATCGGGACCAACCACCGCCTGGCCGACACGCTCCCGGTTCTCTCACATTCTCTCTTATCCCATACCGAGCAGCTGCCACAAAACTGTGATGAGTGCAACACCCAGCGGCACATTCTAGCCATGACAAATCATTGCATTTGATGCCACAAAATTTCATAAAACGGAAACGCAATCAAGCCTTGCTTATGTATGTGCCGGCCGCATTGTTTGTCAACCCCCTCCCCCTCCACACCACTGTCTCAGTCCCCTCAAGCTGTGGCGAAAAATGCATTTAAATTGCTGCGTTAGATAAAATGAAAATCCGCAATATCATGCGTTTATGCGTTGACGATGTGCAATGAACTGTGCTGAGAAAATTAAGTCAATTTTGGTAGGATTTTGATGATGATTCGATTGCAGCACAACCGGCTGTCAGTCTGCTTGCCACGCAATGTTGCACGCATGTTGGCATAAGTATCCTCTGCGAGGCGAAGAAAATGTAGCATACATTAGTGCGTGACGCAGCTGCCTATGTGTGAGCGTGTGCCTGTGTGTGAGCGTGTGCGTGTGTGTGTATGCACGGACGACAGACTCATCGTGCTTGACGCCGCTTAATAGAATAGACCGGCAGCCTACTTCCTGCCGCCCTGCGCGGAATCTGTAACTGCAACTGCAGACACACAACCACACACACACACACACACACACGCACGCACGCAAGGGTTTCCCGGGGAAACAGAGCGTTACGCGAAATGGAAAATTACGTGGCAAAATGCATGCTAATGGCAAATGGTAATGAACGTTAAACAACTTGTAGTCACACAAGTGCCATACATACATAAATGCATAAACAGCTAAACGACGAGGTCGCAAATTACAAAACCTGTCTCTAACAACAACAACTACAACAATTACAACAAGAACAACAACAACGCAGCAAAGGAAAAGCTGCTTAGGGAAAGCTAAGGCTGCACAAGTGCTGCGGCTGAAGCTGTAGCTGACTCTAAGCCAATTATAATTTGCAAACAATACTATTTGCCAATTTTGGCCAAGTAATGCCTGCAGCTCTAATTGAAGTGCGGCTTGTTGGTCATAAGTATTAATTGACGTAATAAAAAAATCTGGGCTTAATTAGTCTATGTATGCCAGACAAATATTGAAGCATCAATTTGACTTATCAAATAAAAGTTGGTAAATCAATTCACGGGTTTTGTTTGGCCACAATAATTAGCTGGTATTATGGATTCAATTATGCTGCATATGTACTCGATTCTAACTCAAAATGTTGTTTATAAAGTGATATAGAAAAAAAAGCATAAATACATTGTAAAGGCTTTTAAATCCTTTAATCTTGCATGACGTACGAGTTTTGCCTTTTGGCAATAGCAGCAGCTGCTGCTGTTGTTGATTGTTAACACATGTTGTTGGTGTTCGTGTTGTTGTTGCTGATGCTGCTGCTGCACTTATCCGTGTATATTGTACATTTACCTGCTTTTGCTGGCCACAAAAGGCCAAATAATTCAATTAAAAAATACATTGCGTATACGCACTGTGAAAACAATTCAAAGCAAATGCAAATCAATTTAATTAAGGCGTCACTTTAATTGTATCATCGATGTAGAAGAGCATAGTACATCACACAAAATAACCTTAATCTAGCTGATAGCCTTTATTGATAGATTTTTCAATAGTGCCAATGTATCCCGGAGCACAAATTGCACAGCTGCTGCTGCTCCTGCTCAAGATTGCTCCAATTGCTGCCTTGGGAAGTCGCCTCACTCAGTCGTTTGCTTGGCTTGTCTCAATGCAATTTTGGTAATTAAATTTTAAGCAAATATCAAATGACATTTTCTACGCAAACTGCATGCGGGTTGGCGCAAATTGAACAGCGTGGAGGAGCAGGAACGAGGAGGCCCAGAGAATCGTTGTTGATGATACTAAATAAAAGATTTTGCACTGTTGATTTTTGCGCTTTTTTGGAACTTTGCACGTTGCATTGCACTTGATCTGTGTGCCAAACGTTACAACGACACTTCAGCACCAAGGCACGAGCAGCACAAGGAGCAAGGAACTGAAGCAGCAGCAGCAGCAGGAGCTCTATAGAGGAATAGAGTGTGCTCGCTCTCTGCTGGCAGCAGCTGCAGCAGTCTTGTTT
This sequence comes from Zaprionus tsacasi, assembly GCA_018904105.1. Classification (NCBI taxonomy): domain Eukaryota; kingdom Metazoa; phylum Arthropoda; class Insecta; order Diptera; family Drosophilidae; genus Zaprionus; species Zaprionus tsacasi. The sequence goes on along the minus strand of JAEIFR010000024.1, from coordinate 162,980 downwards.
GTAGCACACAATCAGCTCGTTTCATTTTATTGCCAACGTCGTCATAGACGTCGACGCTACGGCACCGGCTGGTACTACTATCTGCCTGCCTCCCTGCCAAAGCCCTTTTTCCTGCCAACCCCTGCCCCTGCCCCGCACCTCATTTGCTGCATGGCTGTTGTCGTCCTTGTCGACTAGACACAAGACTTGACAGCAAAGCAAAATTGTATTTACATTCAATTAGTGCCAACAAAATTGTCTTTGGCTGCTTGTCGTCGGCTGCGCCTAGTTCCCTAGATCCAAGACACAGGACCAGCTAGCTAGCTCAAGCCAGTTGGTTAGTTTTTTCCTCCTCTACTCCCCAACCCGACTGAGCGTAAATTACTTTTCGCTTTGGGAGTGGGATGTGTGGGATGTTTGTTGCATCGCTCGAGTACGTTAGTAGTTGTAGTATGACCCATGTTGGCGCCCCTTTCTAAGTTGGCAGCTAAGTAATGTAAAATTTATTTTGAATAAACTCAAAAATATGTTTTGGCCTCGTTGATTTTCTGTGCTTTTTCTGTGCAAATTCTGTTCGTTGCCGTTGCTTATTTCATACCGAGCATTTTATTTATGCATAACAAAGCACCACTTAAATCTGCTCAGCTGTTGTTGCTTTTTGGGGCTGGTGTTGTTGTTGCCGGCGTCATCGTTGTCGTTGCTGTTGCCGCTGTCGCTGTCGCTGTCGCCGCCGCTGCAGATGCTGCTGCTGCTGCCCCTCTTGCCGTTGCTGCTTTTGGAAACTTTGCAATCTGCATGCCAAGTTGTCGACATTCTCACACAAACCGTCGGCAAAGTGGCCTGCACATGGGGCCAGGGCCAACCCAGCAGCAGCAGGAACTGGGAGCAGGGAGCAGGGGAGCAGGGGGAAAGATAAGCGACGGCGGTGCGACAGGCAAACGCTGCATGGAGTGCAAGTGCCTGCGCGTTTATAACTTTTCAACTGTTGTATGAAATTTTACAAATTAGATTCATTTCTATGCATTGAAATACATTTGCAAACTTTGCTGCACAAAAGTTGCTCCGATATTTGCACACATGGCGGGCAGAGCAGCAGCAGCAGCAGCAGCAGCAGCGTTGTAATGTTCCCTGCAGCCGGCAGGTTGTGCCGACTAAAGAGGCTGGCTAGCTGGAGCAGCTGGCAGACCAACAGACGTATAGACAGACAGACCTACAGTCGTCTGACGTTGACTCGACGTAGAGTCGACAGTAACTCGACATGCCAAAACTCAGTCTATTAGTTTGACAGTTTATAAAGAAACATGCACGAAAGTTTTGCATGGTATTTGCAATTTCATTAATACAAAACTTATTTGAAGAACCAAATGCGCCGGCGTCGTCGTTTGGCACCATTTTTTGTTAATTTTAACTTTGACGCACACCCCTCGCACAGGCAGCCAAAAGTTGTTTGGGGGCAAAACGAATGCAAAAAAAAAACCAAACAAAATTAAATGTGAACTGCGAAATACCAGAAATTGAAATGTGAAAACTCAAACATTCCAATGATAAAGAATGAAAGAAAGAAGAAGAAGCAGCAGCAGGAGCAGAAAAAAAACATCTACTCAACTCGAACATCATTTGCAGCAGCATCAAAGAAGTCAAAAACTCAACATCAACGCCAGCAGCATCTGTGCAAATGAATTGCGGAGTGGCATTGAGAGGGGTTGAGGGGTTGAGCAAGCTGCTTACCCGGCACACTACCACATCATCATAATTAATTAAAAAAGTTTTTTAAATCAATTTTCAAATGTCCCAATGACTGAATGAATGTTTGATGAACCGTGGAGCACAAGCACAAACTGTAGGGAAATTCTAAAGATAAAATCGGGCAAAATTCGTATACCGCATACCCTAATACTGTGTGTAAAACTATGAAAACCTCTTTATAATTGTACCTAATTAAACTTAAGAATACTATATAAAAAAGTGACTTAATTACTATTCTTTACTTATCTCAAATAGTATGCTTAATTTGCTTAGTTTACATTATCTACTGTTCCTTTCCTCTTCATCGCGTGCTTAATACGTTTTCATCATTATTCACTGGAACTGTGAGTGTCAACATGGCATTTTTAATTATTTTTTACTCAATTGCACGGCTAAGTTAATGATGATTTCGTGTCATAGCAGAAGTTCATGTTTTGTCATTATGCGAACAACAGAATTAAATGACGAAACGCGCTTTGCAAATGCAAATTAAACGATGAAAATATCACAATATTGCGAGCATCAACTGCAGCCCAGACAGACTCTCTCTCTCCCTCTCTGTCGTTGTCGTTGGAAAATGTGCAGCCAATGTCAAAATATTTCCAAATATAATGGCAAACTGTGCAATAAACTTGAGCTGAGAATATGCTCACAAAATGGCAGCTGCAGTAGCTGGCTGCGATGCCATTATAAAAATTGAAAATACATCCTTTATGCAGCAGGCAGCATGCAGGCAGATATTAGAAAGGATTCATGAATACCCTGTACGTGCGTTGGACTGATTAAAATCCTGTTTCCCAACTGTCGAATACACACAAGCGAAGACAGAGAGAGATAAGAAATATTAGATTGTATCCTTTACGAACTTCGAATTACATTAAGATTGCAGCTTATATTTATTATAAATAAATATTTATTATACCAGGGTATTTAGCTATACACATATAGAGCTTTTTCGAGCAGGGTATCTACCACTCGAGCACTCTTAACTAGAACATTCTTACTTGTTACTGTTGGAGCTGTTGTGACTGGTTTAGGGGCAACATAAAAGTGCTTGTAGCCCAACAGCAACTGCCAAAGCAACAACAGAAACAGCAACAGGAACTAACCGTAGCAGCTTTAGTGTGTTCGTGGTTGCATCAAATCAAAAACTCAGCCATAGGGCCAATGCATTTTAATTTAAGTCGCGCCCAGAAACAAGCAAGAAGTGAGAGAGAAAGAGATACTGCTTAGTTACAGTTTAAAGAAATAAAATTAATTTTTAGAAATTATAAAATACATTTTAGGCGATGTTTCTAATAGTTTCTTAAATAGAAATAAAAATGTCGATGATATATAGTAAAATACACCCTTTAGGATAGTCTCTAGAGTTCCTTGGCACACACACCCACACGCACCTACACACACACACCCTGCGAGTGCGAGTGAGTACATAAATAAATACTTGAATAAACATTTACAACTCCGGAGTGGAATTATAAGCAGGGCCCGAATCTATGCCCTACAAGAATGCAGCAAGCCTTTGCCAGAGCATGTGTGAGAGAAAGAGAGAGAGCAAACTTGCACCTGTTTGCTGGTGTGCACCTTAGTGCGTATGTGTGTGTGTGTGCCCGTGTATGTTCAAGTGCGCATAAAACGCGCCACACTAGAAACGAGCGAGCGAGAGAGACAGAGAGAGAAAGAGCGTTTTTATTTATTTTCTGCGGTTGTACGACGCTTTTGCCTTTTTCATTTTGTTCTGTTTGCCGCCAAATATGTATTTCTCAAATTCCAATTCGGGCATAGCGAAGGGGAATGGGGACGGGGACGGAGATGTGGAAACGACTGCAACGATTGCAACGAGATGGGCGTGGCTGGTAGGCAAGATAAGGTGGCAATGCCTCGTTTGTAGCTCAGCCAGTGCGAGTTTGTTTGGCAAAGCGCCTGTTTAACACTTAAGATATCGTATTTCTTTAACTCCACACACACATGCAAGCACGCAGAGACAAGCACATACATACACATGTGCATAGTCACACAAATGTGCATAGGTATTTGCCAAGGGAGCTCATGTGGCCCGGCTGCAGCGGCGGCTTTAGTTCTACATAGCTGTGACTCTGACTCCGGCACCAGCACCGGCTCCCGGTTCCCGGCTCTTGGCTACGAAGTAAAGATAAATATGCATGCGGTTGCTTTTATAAGGCATGGCAAAGGTGCATTACGTATACGTATTGCATATACGTCAGCCATTTCAACAGACGCGCCTCCTTTGCGCCGCCTTTCGCACATTTGCATGCAATAAAGATGGCGGGCGATAACTAGGTTGCCTGCCTGCCATTGTTTGCCTTTTTCCCATATTTCTCTATATATAACTGTGTGTGTGCGTGTGAAACTTGCCGCCCAAAAGCCGCCGCTGCCAGAGAACCAGTTTAGCAGACAGGCAGGCACTAAAATAAAAGGCAATGTACGCCAAGTGGCGTCACCTGCCGCCGCTTGCTGCCATCTATTATGCAGATGTACAGCAGGTTCATGAATATATGCCACCATTTTGTCTATGCTTCTCACTATTTCTGTGTGTGTGTGTGTTTGTGGGGAGCATAAAAAACATACAGCAAAGTCGGACTGACAAAACGCCATATGTTTGCGCACGATAAGCAAGGGAAGGTGAGTCTAATCTCACTTTCACACAATACACAATTTTGAAGAACTAAAAACTATAATTTTAAATTAGCCACAATATCAACAAGGTATTGCAGTAGTAGCACAAGTATAGCCAGGCTCCTCCCCTGGCACCCACAATTCCCCAACCCAGTTCAATCCCGTACTGGGCCAGAGCAAATAGCATGCTGAGTAAATCAAAAATGCGCCATAAAAGTTGCAATTTGAAATCCACTAAAGGTGGTTAAAGGAGTCAAGGGTTCAAGGGGGCAGGAGCAGGAGTTTGCTTCCTGGGTCGGTCGGTCGGTCGCCTGGCTGGCCGCAAAGCTCGTCTAAGCAACGATAATGATTGCAATACATTTTTATGGCCACACTAAGCGGTTGGGCATTACAATTTTGAAGTGCAATTTGGCACGCATCAATGGAGATTATAGAGGGTATACTATATACTATGTATATGTACTGCAGTGATTGGGTATATTGAAATATTTGCTAATCTAGTTGCAGGCCCATCGCGATCATAGACTGAAAATGCGATAACCCATTGAGTTTTACACTCCGCAAACTCAGTAAACAATAGTTCGATTACAGAATAAACATTACATATCTCACTTACCTCTTGCAGGTAACTGACGCTGCTGTCGTTGCCAATCAGCCTCAACAACTGCAGGTAGGGAGAAAGGGGAGCCACATTCCTGTTTTCCATTGGGTGCTCTGCTCTGGCTATGGACTCGCTGCATTTGAAGCGTTTCTATGGTTAGTTGGCCAGTGATTTTTCAATAAACTGAAATTGCATTTGATGATGCCAGGATATGTTTTTTCCAATCGATCTGATTTTTTCATCTCTCTTATTTTTTTACTTCTTTCCTGCGTCATTTCTTGAAAATTGAATAAAAGTCCTGCTGGCATTGCGACAAACAGAGCGATGAATGAGCGCGTGATTGCATAACGTTGAGTCAACGCAGGCAACGAGCAAACTGTCCTGTCGCCGCACATCATGGTCTGGTCTGGACTCCGAGAAGGATGTGATTAGTGCCGGGCGGACGTCGTCGTTGGCGACGTTGTGTGTTAGCTCCAGTTTGCAGCCCTCATCATTCAGTGAAACAAAAGCAAACAGAATGCACAGCACACAATGTCAATTCGTAACCTAACTCGTTTGGGAGAATAATTCTTAACTTTATTGTTTGCTTAACTTAGCACACGGCCAACACCTTTTTTGAATAGGGTTTAATACACTTTATAAAATAAAAAAACTGTAAATACATTTCAGAGCAGAATGCATTCAACTAGGTTAAAAGAAGGCGATGAGCGGGTAAGTTAGTTATTACAGAATCATGTCGCAACGTTGCCCGTATTTCTTTTGGATCTTGTAGGAGGAGATGGAGCTGAATACTATCTGGCGGGCCTGTCGTAAAATTCAAGGGGCCATTTTTCGACATGACTTCGATATTTGCGCCGATTTAAAGCAACATGATCCCGGTTGCACAGGCTTCGTATCGGGCAAGTACCAATAGAATCTTTCTACATATATGATAATTATTGTTGCCACGCCCCGTACAGAGTCCATATTCACTGCTGTGCTGGGCAAATATCGCAAGGTATCCGGCATGTCTGAGTTCGAGCTAAGAGATGTGACAGATTATTTTCAAATTCGCGATGGACGAGTTGCTTATCGTCAGTTCTGCAAAGTGGTCTGCGAAGAGAGTGAGTTCTTAAACAAGTGATTATATAGTAGATATACAACCCACTAATGCCATTGTGCTCATCTAAAGATATACAGAAAAGCGCTCTTAAAGAACTGGCCAGTGGACTGGAGTGGAATGATCCATGGCACTTGAATGTTATACCACAACCAGAGGACCGACGTAAATTATTCCTGATTTTATTTAAAATAGCACAGGAAACACACCTACCATTAATGCCGTACTTTCAGGACTATGAACTGGTCAGTATTTTAGATAAATTCACGTTACTTCGGTCTCTGAAATTGAGACATTTCATAACCGATAATTCGGTTACACATATTTATTGGACACTTTCTTAATAATTGGTTCGAACTATTCAATTTTCGTTTGAACCGTTTCTTACACACCCACCAAATTGTAGAAACCTCATTCACCTCTTTATTTCAAATGAATAATTCATTAATGTAGGTCGCAAGAAATGTAGGCGTGGTAACTGTCTCGCACTTCTCACGTGTGCTCCACTTTATGAAAGTACCTCTGTCAGAATCTGATTTTATGCTGTTACTAAGACGCTATATGAAGGATGGTTACCTGGTCAACTATGTGGCCTTCATTAAGCACCTTGATAATATCATGGATTATCTGAAGACACATGCCCTTTTGGATATGTCAGGAGTAAGCATTGAGCTTACAGTTCAATGTTGACTATCTAATTTGAGTTTCTTTTACAGGATTTAATTCTCGACTTCCCTGGCCGTCTAATTGATCTGGAACTTTCAGAGTTACCAGCAGTAAATGGCTGTCAAATAACACAACCCATATTTCCAGATGCGTGTAATCATCCCAAGAAGAATCGTGGCGAATGCGATATTGTTCACTGCATACAGGGATATATTCATAAGAATCGAGTACGCACATGTGAGTTCCTTGAGAAATTCGATCCACTACAGGTCGGAAGCATAACAAAGAATCAATTTGAGCGTGGACTATGGAACATGGGCGTTGGAAAACATCTATCACAGCGAGAGTTCGGGCTAATGTGTGACCGATATTTGGATCCACTCGATGTCAATCGAGTACGTTGGCGCAATTTTGTCGACGAAATCGATACGGGTAATAAAGTTTTGGATATTATATTTAAATTAATCTGTTTTCGGCTACAAATTTCGGTTATATTCTGTTTTTTTCTACCGTAAATTTATATCTTAGTATTTACCATCAAAAACTTGGACAAGGCGCCACAGTGTGTTGTTGAATCTCCTCTAGTCCATATCAAAGAACTCCCCAGACCTGGCGCTCTTGATTGGCAATCCGCTCCTATGGATTTAAGGGATTTGTGCGAAGATGCTTTAGCCAAAATACGCCTACGCATACGAAATCGCCGTCTCTACCTACATCCGTTCTTCCGCAACTACGACAAGTAAGTATCATTCCACTCAAGCTAGCTAAAGAAGCGGAGCAACTCAATCCAATCCAAACCGAACAGATTATACAGCGGGCATGTGAATTGTCATCAGGCTAACCAAATCTTTCGCATCAATGGAATTCTGTTGTCAGATAAAGAACTTGATGCTGTGCTGCATCGTTACGGCAATGAGTTGGGCTTCTATTATACCAAGTTTCTGGATGATGTAGATCCAGCCGAGTACGCTATGCCCACTATGGTAGGCAAGCAGGCGCTAGAAGAATGTCCACCTTTTGCTCGCGAAAAAATCGAAAAAGCAATGGCAAGCGAGGAGAACATCATTCGCATTCTCACCAGCGCCAAACGGCAGGCAGTCACCAAAAGCATTGCCGTCGTGGAATTCCTGGCGGACTACGATCGTCATCGTGAGGGTGAAATACTGGAAAGTGATTTCAAGCGCGCTCTAGACAATTCCATGATTATACTTTCCGAAGAGGACGCCACTACCCTTTGCGATGTGTAAGCCAAAAGAAAATTGACTCAGATCTTTATATTAATTGTTTTTTTCATTTCAGCTTTCGTTCGCCAAGTCGCCGAGCCTGTGTGCGGTATCGTGACTTTTGCAAGGCACTGGATGAGATCTTTATACAGTATGAAACACATATGGGTGACAAAATTACTACAGCTGTACCACTGCTGCATCTGCCGAATCTCGAGTGCGTTGATTGCTTCCTCAACTTTGATGAGCGCACACTCTGCTCACAAGCACTGATGAAGCTCGCCAATAAGCCTGATGAAATATCCAATCTGAGTCAAATATTTAAGGACTTCGACCGGCAGAATTGTGGATCGGTTTCACAAAACCAATTCTTGCGTGGCATAACGTTGCGTGATATGAACAATATGATGAGCAGTCGTGAGCTGGAAGCTGTCTGTAAATGTTTTAGCGTTAAGCGAGGAATGTGCTTCGAGATCAACTATCGTGAGTTCCTTAACATACTGGAAGTGCTTTTTGCTACAGGCCAGGTAAAACGTAACTATTAAGAGTCGAAATCATAGAATGTTTAAATTTACCGTGAATATGTATATGTGTCTTACTATTTGGAATATGAGTTCGTTGATTTTCAATCAGCCATTTTGAATAAAAAATTAATAATCATATTTCATTTTTTTTAATTGAATCATGTTGCTTCGTTTTTTCTTTTTTTTTTTTTTTTTGGTTTATGTCAAAGTGTTTTATATATCTATTAAGTGTGAAAAGAAACTTGAGGCTTCCGGTTGACTGAGTATACAGATATAAATGGAGGAGTATGGAAAACAAACTGTAATTATCTCATGATTAGAAATTCCTTAACCGCTTTTATATATCAGTTGTCGAGTCCCTCTTATCTAGTTCCTAAAGATCGGACGTTTTTAGCATAACATTTGTTCAATTCGGTTTTAAATAGCATAGTGTATAGTTTATATGTATTTAATATGTTTATGTAGAAGCCTATTCAATTTTAACAAATATTCTTGCAATAGTCTCTTTAAAAACTATACATCATGTAGTTGAGTTTGGTTTTCTTTCGATTTTATTTTGTCATTTAACGTGACGTAACTGTTCTTCTGTTCCTGTATCTTAACATTTTGTTTATGTCATGCTGTATTAGATTTCTATTAAAATATAAAATTATCTTTTTTCTTTATATTTGTATATATATTTTTTTCATATATGTATATCTATAGATTTATATAGACTATGAATGAGCGCAAATACATACACAAAAAAACATTTACCATTTATATCGGAAAAATAATTTGTTATTTGCAATTTGGTGGATTTGTTTGTTGTAGTTTTCAGCGGACTTGGACAAATGCGAGCCGGTTGCCGAGATGAAACGCCCGCTTATAAGACAGCGCGTCCGCACAGCAGGAAAGCCAGCTGTCTCTCTTTATGTATAATAATATTTATGTATTACATATTACAATCATTAAATTAATTAAGTTTAAACAAATACTTAATGACTATTGTATTTAATATATGAATTTACTGCTGCTATTAAACATTGTGTTGTGTTTTCATTCCGTATTCTTTCTTCCCTTCTTTTATTTTTGTTTTGTTGTTTCTGTTGTACATATATGTACAATATATATCTCTGTATGTCTGACCCTGCTTACAAGTTATAAATATTCCCTCGCATAATGTATGAGACTACATTGAAAGAACGAATTAGATCGCCACACACAATTGTAACTGTTACAGTAAGTATTTGGAGCATATGTGCTTTATAATGTGGTGCAATGTGGATTTCTTGGTGGGGCTGCTTGCTGGCTTAACGGGCTATAAAAAAATTAGCCACTTGCTGAAAAATTGTATTTCTCTTACATCTCTTCAAGCCTAACTCTCTTCTCTATATGTGTGTGTATTTGTATATATAAATGATGCGTTGATGGGTTGTCACCAACGTTCTTGTAGTTGCCTGCATCTGCTGCTGTAGTTGTAGTTGAAATTGTAGTTGGAATGGTGCTACACAACAAGTGTGTATGGTTTATACATATGTAAGTCTGTCTGCGCGGTCCGCTACCTGCGTTATGCCATGAGAATATGAGGTCTGCCAGCAGTTGCTTTATAAAGACGTATATGATTGCGAGTGTGTTTGTGAAGATGTGTGTTGTATTGTAGTATGCTGCAGAAATGGAAAACGATAGAGATGAGTTGTACATAATTTTTCTGTAGCAAGCAATACAATACGATATTCTTACCATAACAAACTAAACTAAGTAAAATTCAAATAGTATGCAGTTATAAGTAGATATCGGACTCTTGAACAGTGCCCTTCTAGTACGGCTGATGCCGGGGCTGACGTCCAGTACCTCGCTGCTTGCCACCATTAAAACCGCCGCCTGTTTCAAGAGATTAATATTAAAAATTTGATTTTAATTAGAAATTCAATTATCATACGGACATGCATGCACAGCTGCTAAGGAAAATATAATTGTATTTATTGTTTGAGGATTTACTACAACGCCAAACGATTTAAGCGACTGATGAAAATTTTGACCAAATCTAAGGATAAACAATGTCTATTAACAAAATTTGGGCTCTCAATGGTGGATACTCAAAATCAAAGACAAGGAAAGATTAGTTAATAACGAAATCAAATGCTCAGTTAAAAAGAGTTACAAAGACTGGATAGTTAAAATTACATAGCAGAAATAGTAATATTGACGGGAAAGAATTAAATTGGACAATTTGTTCTGTTCTTTTTTTTTGTGTTTTGGATACGGTCATGTGTTTTTTAATGTGAATACCTTTCGGACCGCCGCGCGGACCTCCGGCACCGCGCCCGCCAGCGCCGCCACCGCCGCCGCTGCCGTAGCCATTACCGCCAAAGCCACCATCAAAGCCGCCGCCATAACCGTAATCTTTGTTTGTTAAGAGTCGGTTTTGTTTTTGTATAGAGGGTTTAAACACAAAAATTGGTTGTAGATCATGAGCGCTTAGATTAAGAATTGATTTTTATAATATTCAGCTTGCTATTGCTACATTCTTTTCTTTATTTTCTTTACTTCGTTTTGGTCAAAATTTACTTGAAGTATTGGGTGGGAGAGGAAATGACGGCGATGAAGCCGCGCCGAGGAGAGACAATTCAAATGCACACCAGAGAGCTGGAAAGGAATTCCACTAAAAACACACAATTATTTCGGTTTTGTTTTTTTTTTCTTTTATTTGCTTATTTTTCGGTTTGCGGTTTTTGATTATAAGATTGATTGGCTGTTATGGTTGCTACTGTAGGATCAATATACAATATGATTGAATAGCAGTTGTAGTTGGAGTGATTTCTGCTGCTGATGCTGCTCTTGTTGTTAAGGTTTGCACAGGCATTACAAAAATTGTTTTTCGGTACACAATAAAATTAAAACACATTTCTTTTTCTCTCGTTCTTTCTATCTAGCTAATCTCTTTCTCGGTCAGAGAAAAAAGGCGCTAAGCGGCGCTCACGCATATACGCGCGGTTCGTTTTGGTGTTGTTGTCATATCAAATTTGAGATATAGTTGTTTTTTCTCTTAAAATTGCTGCTGTCTCTGGGTACTTTATGTTAGTTATGCACTTTCGACTTATAAACATGTTTCACAATGTATTGCAATTGATTTCTCATTTTGACGCACTCTATATGCATTAAATTGTTCTAATTATTACCTCATTTTCCACACAACAAATTCAGCATATTATTTTTAACGATTTCATATTGATTTTTGAAAATATATAATTTTACTTTTTCATTTTTAAAGGCCAAACAAATTGAAGCAAATCTGCTGCTCTTGTGTGTGTGTTTTTGAATGTCTCACCTCAGCAAAAAGTAATCAAATTTTCAATGTCATTTACATCTTGTATTATTTTTTCATTGGGGCTAAAGGATTTAATTTCAGGGAAGTTTGTGTGGGACTTGTCGCAAAATTTTAGTGTTGTAAAAAACGTCTTGCGAAAAACAAAAACAAATGCAAATTGTCAGCAAATTTTTACTTTATACGAGTTAATATTGGTATTATTATTATTTACTCTTGTGTTGTTGATGTATTTTTTGTTGATAAAAACAAGAAAACTGTATTTTTAAAATCTGTTTCAGAAAACTTTTTTTCAATTATTTTTAAAATTACTTTAATTGTATATAGTATTTATTTTTTTTTTTTTTGTTTTTCAAATTCATTTTTACTAAAAACAGATATTAATTACGCTAAATTACTTGTAATATATAAGCTTTAAATTTAATAAAAAGGAGTTAAAAGAAAATAACGTTACATTAAAGCGAAAAGAAATAATTGATGTCGGTGTAACTGTTGGTACTTGGGTGTTTCGACTTGATTTATCTGTCGGTTTGTATGTCTTTCTATGGGATAGTCTTAGATTATATTCTTAGTGCACAGACAAGACAATATAATCGGACACCAGACACCGGTACCAAACAGAACAATTGTAAATTGCGCGGTTGACTTGCGATTGTATTGGATAATTGCTTGGGTGGTGTTTGTCAAAGTGTTTATAATTTCTACTCTCGTTTTAATGGGTTTTGTATTTTTTCGTTTTTGTGAGGCGAAACATCGGAAAATTCGGCATTACAATAGATAATTATGTATTCATATATGTAAATATATAACAAATATGTTCAAAATCATAAAAAAGTAATATATATAGGTTATAAAATAGTTCACAGATAAATCTGAAACCTGGATCTGAACTGTCTGAAAAGCCCATAACATTTCGCGACCGTTAGCCATTTACATAATAACAGAACTAACATTGTCTGTATAGCTAACATCTCTCGCACAATGTTATGAAGCTCATATACATGTTGTTATTATTGATTGGGTTAGTTGATTTATAAATTTGTGAAATTATAATAAATGATAAATATATTTTATGTAGTTGTAGATTTAATATAAAAATGGGCACAAAATTATTGCTATAAAGTATACAAAAGCTGGTAGTTTATATAAAGAAAAGTTATATGCACAATTGAACATTGGTATGTATAATATAGCATAAATGTATAATTTTGTAGAATAAATGTTGTATATTAATAGTAATATATGTTTTTTTTTAATTTTTTTATATAATTTTTTTGAATACAGACAACTTTGCTAAAAACATTGAGAAACATGCAAAATTTTAAAATAATTTACTCAAGTTTATGCATATGTTTTGTGTTCTTTTTTCTAATGCTTTTTTGAATTCTTTAGTTAAATGTTTGTACAAATATATATATTTACGGATGTATATATATGTATACATTGGATAATGATACGTCAAATTGTTTTGCTTGCATTTACAAAATCGAATTGCATTTGATTGCGTTGGGTTCCACGTTAAAATAGTTTAACGCAAGAGATATATGTAAATGTATATATATATGCTTGCAACACGTGCGTGTAATTGTGAATTTTTTATGCTTAATATTAAAAAAAAGAACAATAAGAAAAATTATATGTATAAATGTATTATTTAAGATTATTAAAATTGACGAAGTGTGTTTTCAAGTAACATTTTAATCTGTATTTGTAATTGTTGTTGTTTTCGTTCAGTTGGTTTCTTAGTTGTTGTAGTTGATTGTATTTATTTATGTGCCTGTTCGTAATGTCAATCAACGTACAGTCGTGCAAAACACCGCATTGCGCGTGAGCGCTTTTTGTTATTAAAAATCAAGTAAATGTGTTTGCATTTTTTACATTATAATTTGGTATTTTTCCTTTAACTTCCTTTCATTCTTTTGAACTCGGTTTTCTTTGTCAGCAATAGGCACACTGACAAGAAAGCCAAGCAGAAATGCAAATTAAGCAAATAAAAGAATCAATGGCCACATTTAAAAGGGCAGAAAGTCACAATGAGGACAGGGCGTGTTCGCTTATGAAGTGGCATTGTCTTATTTATTTTCGAGCTATACCACACAATCACATTGCACCAATATTTTTTTGCCTATCCTCAAATTTAGTTTTTCGTTGCTTTTGCGTTGGTGTTATCGGTGTTCTTGTTGTTGTTTCTACAAGGATTTGCCTTAAAATAATACTATCAAAAATAGTACCCATTTGTAAAATGTTATGTTACGCATAAATACATGTATATATATATAACATTTTGTATATATTTGATATAAATATATTTATATATAGTATATTGAAGTGCATACGAAAACATATGCATTGCAAGAATGTTTATTATCCCGTTGCCGAAATAATAATATATATCTAAAAATATATTTATATACTATATATTAGGTATATATGTATGTTTAAATAGAAGTTGAATCAAAGCTTTGATTACTCTTTTCGTTTTTGTTGGTTTGCTTGTTTAGTGTTTTGTTTAACAAAACAAAAGAAAGATCTATTTAAATAACTATTTTAATGTTTGCAGTAAGAATACATTTTATTTTTTATGTAATCGGTTTTATCTTTGTAAAGATGTAAGTGGATGGGGTTGGGGTGTTTGTTTATATGTGCGACTTGTATGAGTTTGTGTGTTTCAACAGCTTTTGGTTTCAGTTTGTTCAAACAATAACAGTTAGTTAACAATAATAAAAGGCACAAGTTGCAAATACGCAAAAGGCCAAAACGCTGGCGATTCACACAGTTTCACATAATTGGCACATGATCTTGTTTATGTGTACGGTTAACAGTTCTTGTTGTGTTATCTTTGTTTAATGTTCATATAGTTGTTGCTGCTGCCTTTGCGTTTGAGGTATTTGTCATCTTTGGAAAGTCTGTTGTGGAAAGCGAACTTCTTATGGTCGCATTTGTTTAATTTGTTGTAGTTTTTTGTTGTTGTAGCTGTTGTTCTGGTGGAGTGCATGAACTTGAACGTTTTGTCTACTTGTTGTTTTGTTTGCATGTTGTTTTTTGATTTTCGATTTTCTCGCTCTTGCTTGTTCTTTGTTAAACAACACAATCATTAATACACACTCTTCGTCAGTTTTATATAGTTTTTTTTTTTTATATATGCTAAACGACTAATAAATCATTTAAGATTTTGAAATTTCTTGAAAAATGTATAGGTTTTCAAAATAATTCTCGTTTTAAAATTACTCTTTAAAATTTAAAAATCAAGTATGCATTTTTAAGATTTTAAAATTAATTATAATATAAAATAATTGATTTGATTGTAAAAGAAAATAATGTTTTGTCAACATACTATATATAAACAATATATATTTTGTTGTATTATTAAAATGATTTTAAAAAATTTATGTGTGTAAGCTTTAAAAATATGTTCATATTTATTTTCAATTAAAAAGTTTTCTTGTTTTTAGCGACGTTGTTTTGTTGTTCTTGTTGATGTTGTGTTTTCTAGTTCTTACTTAGAATAGCAGCAAAACGTTTTTGTTTTGTTTTTGTTTTTCTCTCCGTTTCGATATTCTTGTATCTCTTTTGCTAACGGCAAACAACAATTTGTAATATGTGTTTGGTATAGTTGTAGAAGGGAAAGTTGTTTTAAGTTGTTTGTGTAATGGCATTTTGTCTATTGTTATATATGTTGTTGTTGCTGTTTGTTGTTGTTTGTTGCCTGTATTTTAGCTAATTTAGAACTGCTGATAGTTGTTGCTATTGTTCTTGTTTTGATGATAATTACTCGACGTTGTGTTATTATAATAATTGTTATGAGCATTATTATGTTGTTTATTGTATTTACCATAACCGTAGTCATATCCATTATAGTAGCCACCGGCATAGTAGCCATCGAAACCACCGGAACCATAACCACCGTAACTTCCATAGCCGCCCGAGTAAGATCCTTGGCCATCCCACTGGTTGTTATAACCTGTGCAAAATAAGTCACAGGGTATTGAAATGGTCATATTTTAAAATTATAAGTCAGGTACTAACCACCACGGCCGTATCCACCACGAACAACTCTCATACCACCTCGACCACCACCTCGCATGGCCATCATTTGATTTTCAGGTTTTGGCGTTGCACGCTTCACATCAACTTCCTTGCCGGAGATTTTCTGTTTTGGCGTTTTCAGCAAATCGGTCACCACCTGCTCTGAATCGAAGGTAATGAAACAGAATCCCTTGCGGTGCGACTTTTGCTTGTCGAAAGGCATCTCCACCTCAACAATCTTTAAATACGAAAAAAAAGATGAATAAAATATTTTATATTTGCCTCTGGGTTTGTTTTTTTTTTTTTTTTCATTTGTCACTTACATTGCCAAATTGACTAAAGTAGGTTTTAATTTCCTCATCACTTATTTCTGTCGTCAGGCCACCCACAAAGATCTTTCCATGGCGCGCCTTGGCCTTTTTAGGATCGACCTTTTTACTGTTGATGATATGCTCCTCGGCGGCGCTTACTTGATCGATTGCCTCCGTGTTGGTGAACACGATAAAAGCAAAGCCACGAGACCTTCCTGTTTGAGGATCTGTCTTCACATTGATGCTCTCGATTTCACCAAATTTGCCAAAATGATCGCGGAGTTCCTCTAAAAAATTATGCAAATTGAAAATTATGTATATAAATATTACATCTTCGAAGATAAGAGGCGCCCATCTACTTACTTTCAGTAGTTTCCCAACTAAGACCACCCACAAACAGTTTTCTGCGAAAGGTTATAGAAAAGTTATTGATTAGTTAATTTCTTAATGTATTAAGCAGTATAGATTACATGTACTAATTAATAATGCTACAAAGCAAACTCTGGTATATTTAAGTGGGGAAAATGGCGCATCAAAAATCTGTGGATATCATGTTAATATTTTCGATTTGTTTTCTGCCCACATTTATGGCGCTTACAAAAACGTTACTTTATATTTTCTGTATGATATTTTAATTTATTATTGCTGCAAAAAGAACGAAAAAAAATTCACCAAATTCAAGTGAATATAGGACTTATATTACTGTACTTTAATTAATAAACTTTCAATCAAAATTCGGAATGTGCCTCGAAAAACTGAGCGAAAGAGTACGGCGAGGGAGTAGAGTCACAAACGAGCGAAAATACGTAGTATAAATATCTATGTATACAGTAATGATATGCAAATAGTGAACTATTAATTTTAATACAAAATTTCCTTTTTTTAATACATTACAAATTTTTTTTTTATTTATTACTACTAAATATGATAAAATGCAAAGATTTTTTAATGCTGCTTTTTGGAATTCGGTATTTGCTTTATTAGGACTAAATTTATAAAAAAAAGTTTGTAAATGACACACTTAAAATATTTATGGCGTACGTTACTCGTTAAGTTTGAAAATAGCTCTGCGGGCATGCAATTTTGGAACAATCTCATCACTGGCGGTACTCGCGTGTTGGCATTTCATGAAATGTTTTTTGACTTATATTCGTTTGTAAATCGGTTATATTTTTTGTGGGGTCGTGATCGTTATCGTTACGTTACATTCTCATCGGTTGCGCTTCTTTAAGTAGGCAAAAACAAACAAAAAATGCGAGTCTGTTTTTCTCTCTCTTTTTTCCTATTTAATTTTTTGTAAACAATAAAATGCGTTACACGTTTAATATATAAAACATATATTATATAGGATCCAATTGAACTCGAGATAATTTGTTGATAATTTTGTGTGTACAAAGTTTTGTTTTGTTTTTATTTATTTTGGTTAGATAAATACCATCATCAACAACGCCGGCATCCATTGCATATGCTGCATCCTTTGGGAAATTTCCTTTGGTCCTCGGCTGCTTGAGAATAGCTTAATCATGGCTTTTAACTTCTCTCAAGACCTGCCGGAGAGGAACAATGTTAGTTCGCTCAAACACAACAGGATAAGCTATGAATTGTTTTTGTTTATTGTTTTCTATTTGTTTTGGTACACGATACATCTCCATCTGCTTTGGGCTGCTTCCATATGGTTTATACATTCATATACAGTTATTCTGATGTACTTTATTTTATGTACAACTAACTGTTCGACTAATCTTACAACTATCTTAAAAATTAATAGTGCAATAGAAACAACATACAAATTGCAGACTTTAATTGAATGAATCAAATAAGAAAGAAAAAATCCCGCGGAAATGCAATAAAATAACTGGATTTCAATTTTATCTGAAGTTTATAAAATTATCATCTAACCGAAAAAGCACATTATTAAAGTAGTTGCTTTTGACTGACTCGACAACACTGCCGGCATAAAACCGCCTCAGCAACAGAGTGCGAAGCCGGCAAACAAAACGGAATATTGAAAAAAGAAAAAATATATACATTTATGCATGTACATGTATATGTATATGTTCGTATGTACGCACGCACTAAAGAGCAAGCAGAGAAACCGCCATTTTGAGTACAAAACTGGAAGAGCGCGAAAGCATACGAACGAAAAATATCAACGAATGGCTGCACCAAAGAATAATGCAAAACTCGTACAAATACAAACAAAGCTTTATACAAGTGAAAGGTAGGCAGCTGTGGGGCTGGAGGGCGGGAGTAGCACACTTTGCGCTTTTTGTATATGCATAGTCGCACACACACATACCTTTATATAAACGAATGTAGGTACAAATGTATGAATGCGCTAGTCGACATAACCTCACAGCTGCGGGAAATGTGCTTGAAAAGTCTTTGTTGCGACTGGAATTTTGTGCTTGTGTTTCAATTGCGAATGTCATACCGATATGCATTCATAAGTAGACATACATATGTATGTTCAAATATCACACATACATATATACATTCAGTATATGCATGTATTTACACATCAATTGTGTACAAGCAGAGTAAGCGACAGAATAGAGAATTAAAAAACATTTTGCAATTCCATTCAATATCTTCCAAGCTAAGAACTCACTGAAAACATTTGTTCCTAATAATATCTAATAAAATAATGAATGTTTAGTTGGTCGCGCTTCTGTGCGAAGTACAGTCGCACACAGGCACGCGCGCAAATAATGAAGGGGTCAGCGGCGTGCTCTGACTCCCGCCGCCGCTCCGTCAAACACCATTTTTTACACTCGACGACGACGTTAGCTTTGCATTTACGTAATAACTGAGTAGGTGGTAATCAAAAATATGTTGTTAGGCACATGATTGCTTTACTTTTCAGCTGTCTGTCTGCCGGTTGAATTCAAAGACAAATTTTTAACTACAAATACCTGTCGTCATCACGCTGGTTACCCCCAGCGCTTGCATTTTCGGAACTGCCATTTGCAGCGCCGGTACTAGGAGTCGCATCACCATTTTCAGAGCTCGCCACATCATTAGTGGTAACATCCTTGGTGAAATCCTCGCCTTTAATTTCGCTGTCAACTTGTTTGTCTGCCATTTTGTTTAGTGGTCTGTATGTGCTTCTACCGTATTTAAAAACTTAATTAAACAGCACTTTTAAGCGATTTTTCTGTATTTTTTTTACAAACTCGGCAAAACTCACGCGTACGCTGACGACCGGAAAATGACAAACTCAGAGACAGCGTGTGTATTTAGTAAGGGAGTTGCCACTAAGTTCAAATTTAAGTA
Organism: Zaprionus tsacasi; assembly: GCA_018904105.1. Taxonomy (NCBI): domain Eukaryota; kingdom Metazoa; phylum Arthropoda; class Insecta; order Diptera; family Drosophilidae; genus Zaprionus; species Zaprionus tsacasi. The sequence continues at coordinate 143,585 of JAEIFR010000024.1, read as the reverse complement.
GTTATTATTATTGAATGCGGGTTTGGTTGTTTCTTTATGTTTTGGCAACCTTTTAACTTATTTTTTTATTAAATAAATTTATACTTAAAGTTGGAAATTATTATTAATTACCCTGCTATCAAAATATGTTTAAATAAAAATATTATATGTCTGGCAACGCTTATGTACAATAATTCTGTGAATGGCAATACTAACATTCAGCATCTGCTTTTCGTAGTTGTCTACTTTACAAACAAAATCACTGTAAAATTATTGAACGAACGTCGACTTTTTTAATTTTTGGTAACCCAACTTAAAAAAAAAAAAATAAGTAACTATTAATGCACTGCACAGAAAAGAGGTGTTAAGGAACTTTCTGGTATTTTCAAAATTAAACATTTTCCCGTTGCGATTTGCAGTCACACTGACTACACGACATCGCCGCCATCATACAAGCGCACATACACAAACGCAGATGCACCGAGAATAAAACTGGCAAAGAGGAACGAACATCGGTTCTCTTCTCAATTCAACACTTGTTCAATTTCATTGCGTTTGCGATTCTTTTTTACACAAATCAAACCAATACAACGCATCCAAACTTAATTAGTTAACAACTGTGATCGTCAACATCTAAAGTAACAAGTAAAAGAATTGCCAAATTTGTAATTTTTTAACAAAAATTGCAACAAAGCAGACGGCAAAAGAAGAAGCATCAAAAGCGGCCGCTCCAAACCAATAAGCTTCGCGTGTGAGTGTGTGTTCATGTGCGTGTATATAAATATTAATTTGTAATTTGGACTGATTTTTAAAATAAATACATGTATGTATATATTTCAGCATTTCAATTAATAGTCTACAAGCAAACACCCCTAAACAATACAATTAAAACCCGTGTGGAGGAGCAGATCAGCAATTAACCCAAAAAGTTCATCAAAACGCAAATTTTGTAGCGAAATAAACGACCTGAATTAACACATAAGCAATATTATTGTGCATTATAAACGGCCAAACTGGCAGTTGCTTAGGTAAGTACCGGCTTTGGCCACATGCTGTCGCACATTTGTAATACATATAGAAAAAAATACTAATATCAATTGGGGTGGAAAACAAGCGGACAAACAAATACTGTCGCGTTACAAATACAAAGACGTTTGAGATTCTTTACTACCTTCAGTTCTATTTAGCTTAGCGGCATTTTATATCAATCGTTGTGTTTAGATACTCATAACCTAAAAATGTCTGCACATTTGTTTTTGTAAATTTGTTTAAACATTGCTCTTTTGTCGCTTTCTTTGTTCCGACCCACACACGCGGTTCACGCACACCGACACACGCGTATTTGGCGGTGCTTTTGTCTGTGCTCCTTTTTTGGTTCGTTTCCCATCAAAACTATTGGTAAGGCATTTTATCTGTTCTATTTTGAATTTGCACAAGCGCTAACTTAGTTAAAAGCAAGTCATGAACCTAATATAACAATTTAGTTGAAGGCACATTCATCGTCATGTTTTTCTGCCGCTCTTTTTTCTCTCATTTTATTTATGCGGTTGGCCTTTGTTGCGAAATCGCAGCAGGCAACGTAGGTTGCAAATTTTTGCCGTCGACTCGAAAGTTCAATGAAACACAGCTACCTGAGAAAGACGCTCACGTGAACTAGTTTGTGTGAGTGCTTATGTATGTATGCGTGTGTGTGCATTAAATTGGGAGCTCTTGTCCCTATCCTCTGGTGCGACACAACCTTGAATCGCAAACATAACCTAAAACTACTTTACATGGGTTTGTTCCCGCTGCTGTGCCGCTGTCAGCGTTACCGCCGCCGTTGTTATTGCTTTTGCTTTTGTGTATGAGGTCATTTACTTTTCAAGTAAATAAGGAAAGGTCCTTAGGTCTGATGCGATTGAATGTGTACAAAATGCCATGCGGAGAAAGAAGAATTATAATAACTAAAACCCCAGCAGACAGCAGGGGCAGTAGCCTTTTGTCTTGTTTTGGTTTGCACGAAATTTCCCCTTTTATGCATTTTCGTTGTTCCACACACACAAGTATGTTTGCGAGAGTATATGGCAGTAAATGCCCCGTATAAAAGTGGGTCAAATTGCAACTGCATTGGATCTTTGTGTCAACGCTGCGGCAAATTTTGCACCCTATATAAACAAGCATTTGTCTATGTATATACTAATTTATTGAGATTTTGTTTTCAATAATTATAAAAGTCCGCTGATACGTAAATAAGCTAAGTTTTTCCCGATTATCGTATGACAATTAATGTACAATAAAAACTAAAATTATATTTCGTGAAGAAAAACAAAGAACAAAGATACTGCTCAGCCTTTAAGTTGAAATTTTAATAACATACTTATAAGTAAACTTAGTAATCCTCGATACTTATAATTTTTCAAACGATTCTATAGATATGTAAATATAAATATTGATCGCATTACAGAAAAGAATTTAAAATCCAATTTGGCGAGACCTATAACTTCAATTTCACTCTTACTGGGACTAACTTAAACCGCTTGCAACACTAGCAATGGTCATGGATGCGACTCAATCGCAACAGCCTTCGCCACAGTCGGTGGGACGCGAATTTGTGCGTCAGTATTACACGCTACTGAATAAGGCGCCCAATCATTTGCATCGCTTCTACAACAACAACTCCTCGTTTATACATGGCGAGTCAACACTGGTCGTGGGTCAGCGTGAGATACATAATCGCATACAGCAGTTGAACTTCAACGATTGCCACGCTAAGATCAGCCAGGTGGATGCCCAAGCTACGCTAGGCAATGGTGTAGTTGTCCAGGTCACCGGAGAGCTGTCGAATGACGGACAACCAATGCGTCGTTTTACGCAGACATTCGTGCTGGCTGCCCAATCCCCGAAGAAGTACTATGTGCACAATGATATCTTCCGCTATCAGGATCTGTACATTGAGGATGAGCAGGATGGCGAGTCGCGTTCCGAAAATGACGAAGAGCATGATGTGCAGGTGCAAGTGGTCGATCAAGCCGTCGAAGTTGTAGGTGATGGCGCTCAGCCACCACAGCAGCTGCCTACCCAGGTGGTGGTGCCTCAACCGGTTGTTTCTGTTGCTGCTACTGGTGCTGCTGCTGCACCGCAGCAAATTTTTTACCCTATGCCAGCTGGCGCCGCTACCGGACGTGCTGTGGCCGTACTGCCAGCTGCACCGCAAGCAGCAGCTGTGCCGTTGCCAGCGCAGTTTTCAAACCCGCCGCCGCCAATCCAGAATGGTGTTGTGTCGCACGATGAGTTGCCGCAACAACCACAGGCTCAACCCCAAGCTTTGGTCCAAGCTAATGTCTCGCCTTTAGTGCAGCAGCAAGCTGGTGGTCCCATGATGTCCAATGTTGGAATTGTGCAGCCAGTCCCAGTGCAACCCGCAGCGCCCTTCCAGCACTCACCACTCGTGGCGCCACCACCTCAGTTGCTGCCACAGCAGCTCCAACAGCCACAGCAACCGCAGCAGCCACCTCAAGCTCTACAACAACCACTAGAGCCAGAAGAACCGATTAACAACGAGGTGTCGCCTGGTCAATTGCAGAACGCACCCACTCCAGTAGATGACTTTAAAACCATACATGAGCAACAGCAGCAGGAGAAATATGAAGCAGCCAAACAGCAGCAAAATGAGCCCAAGACTTATGCCAATCTGTTCAAATCGACGTCGTCTTCTCCTAGCGGTTTTGTGAAAGCTGTACTACAGCAGCAACAGCAACTGCAACAACAACAACAACAGCAGACCCACGGCAATGTCTATACTTCATCTTCGTCTAGTGGACAAGCCAGCTATTCCACTACCGCTTCTTCCTCTTACAATAACAACAACAGCAGTAGCAACAACAATCCACGTCTTGACAATGGTGGCCCATTACCGCAGCGCAACAATTCGATTAGGAACAAGGGTAAGTCATGGATGTGAGCATGTTAAGCGATCAGTGTTTAATATTATTATTATAGAGTTTGAGCAGCGTCGCCCGAGTAATGCACAACAGTTTGGTGACAATCAGCAGCTGTTTCTAGGCAACATACCTCATCACGCTTCCGAGGATGATCTGCGCCAGCAATTCTCGCGTTTCGGCAATGTTGTTGAGTTGCGTATTCTCTCGAAGGCTGGCAGCAAGGTGTTACCCGGCATGCGCAGTCCCTTGAATTATGGCTTTATCACCTACGATGATCCCGAGGCAGTGCAAAAGTGTCTGGCCAATTGCGTATGTATTATTTATTAAGCATAATGCAACAAGCCGTCGTTATTGTAAACAATATTTCAATTATAGCCCCTATATTTCCCGGAAAATTCGCCTGATGGCCAAAAACTGAATGTGGAGGAAAAAAAGCCGCGTATGCGTAATGATCTGCCGCCACGTCAGACTATTGGTGGTAACAACATTAACAATATGGGTCGTAATAACATGCGCGCTACCGGTGGAAACAATGGACCCCGTATGACCGGTAATGGTGGCACCAGCTTTGGCCAACGCAATGATAACCGCAGTGGTGGTGGTAATCAGTCAAACGGACCGCTGCGCGGTGCCGGCAATGGACAGACCAGTGGCGGTAATTATGGACGTCGTTAAAAGGATCGAACACGCAGGCCTGACATTGGAAGGACGCCGGAGCAGCAATAACCCAACGTTCAGATCATCGATTTCTTCCATAATTCAATCAAATTACTAACCATCGGCATGTCGCACACTCTCAGACAGACAACATCCACATACACATTTCACATTCGCACAATCAGCAGTAGCAGCAACAGCGTTAAAATGAAAACACATTTTGTCTTCAATGTATAAGAACGTTCCTTAGAGCGAAAACAGCTAAACCGATGACAACTAATATAAATTGGAGGCATCGTGCTGTAACGACAACAAAAACAATTTATGCCTTTAGGTCATCTGTTAGTTAAGTTTCGTTTTGTGCAGTTTGTTTTAATTTTTGTTCTTCTTCAGTAAGCTCGTGCCAAAAAGCAAAATTTTCAATGTAAATCAACTAAGAAATTTTGTTCAGCACGTCCTCCAATACAAGAACAAAACCTTCGTGTCTATTATAAGTCTCAAACAAGCAACCCACCATCAAAACACAAAAATCACACACTCACCCATATACCACACAATCACACAGTGTCACAGGACTTAGTGTAAATGTAAACTTAAATTTCAACTGTCGTTTAAATTAATAACTTCAAAATTTTACTTATAAGTTTTCAAGAAAAAATCGCTATAAATAGAAATGCAAACGCTAAAGTTTTTGTTTGTTTTATTTTATTACTATTTACTTAAGCACTTAAATAAAATAAAATTAAATCATTAATATTAAAAAAGAGTAAATAAAATGTAGCTAAAACCTAAACAACAGTAAATGAAAAACATTAAAAAAAAAAAAAAAAAATCCTTAAAAATTCAATAAAAAAAGCAAAACAAAGACTTAAAACATTAATTGAAAAAAAACTGTAACAAAAAATATTGTAAAAGCGAATAAAAAAAACTAAAAAGAGAATGTGTAGCGAAAAAACCTCAATAAGAAAGAAAGAAAGAAAAAAAACGAAAGCAAAATTTAAGTTACTACAGTCAAAATCAGTGCAGTAATGTCAACGTCACACTCTCAAGCACAACACACATTGCCATTTCAATTTATTTTGCCAGCACATCAAATATTTGCCTAGCTAGTCTATTTATATGTGGAACGAATGAAATTTAATGGAAATGTGACGCCGCTGCGTGTGTAGTTGAGGCTATCGCGGTCTTTAATGTGAGTTCAAGTTCATAAACCAAACTAAGTCAAGCATCTTCAGCGATTTGGCGTTTCCAACACAGTTGTGAACTAAAATTTAGTACATATATTTTTTAAAAAATCTATAAAATGTAAAAAAAAAAAAACACCAAGCTACTACAATTTTCTCAAGGTTAATCGAGCAAAACATGCAACAAGATATATACATTATACACAACTCATAAAATGTAATGTTAACTTTTAGACCTACAACACTAACATTCACATATATGTACATATATGCGGCAAAAACATAAACTGAGAAAACCTTTTACGCAACAGAAAACGAAACTCCACACATATATACATATATATATTTCTCATGTATTGAATATTCTTTAATCTCTATTATTGATTTTAAATTTTGTTTAGCTTCAAACATATCATTTATTTTAATTGTGAGGTATTGAATTGCGCTATAACTAAACAATAACGTTCGAGTTTATTTTATTTTATTTATAAAAACAAAAACACTTCACCATAAAGCAACTTTAGCACTGTTATCGGGGCTTTAAGCAATTTTTAGAACATTTTAAATTAAGAAAAAATGTTGGTGTTCAAATTTTAGCTCAAAAACAGTGTTGAAAATGCTTGAAACTTACAATGAAAAGAGAAGGAAGCTAAATGAATTAATTTTACATACAAAATAAATAACGATACACGAAAAGTAACGTTCATGCTCATTTCTAAACGACATAACTATGAAGAAAAATAATACAGCCAGTTTGTATACAAAAAAATACTAAAGAAACATGACAAATTCTATTTAATTCATAGGTACACATATATACAATTACGAATAGCTGTAAAACATAAACAAAAAACCACTTAACTCCATTTTGGTTTAACCAGAAAACATTAATTACTGACTATTGTTGAAATGAATTAAATCAGTAAAATAAAGTGTTCTGGTTAGCTTCCTTCATAAGTTAAACATTATCAAATCATCATTAAACCTCATCAGAAGTCAAGAAGAAACAACACCAACATACAAAGCAACACGTTATATGCAACAAATAAAACCAACTTATTTTTAACAAAATCAACAATCATTTTTGTATTCAATTTTCAATATAAAAAGATGTTTTTCTGTTGAAATCACAAGACTAGCATTTATATGAAATTGAGGCGCACAATAGCAAACACTATAGTTTGCAAAAGTCTAAAAAGAATATCCCATTTAAAAATTCATTAAATCAAAACATAATTCAGTGGTGCGTTTTATAGCTTTTCGGATATAAAACATTACACATAATAAATCGAAACAATTAAAGTTCTGCAATGCGTTTAATTTTTAACTGAGAAGTTATATTTGAAATAAAATAAGAAAACTGAACGATTTTGAAGTTTATAAAGGAGTAACCATTTTATTTATTAATTGGGCAAATATTGGATAAATTGAATGAATACATTCAATTACTTGGAATACATTCTCGTCAATAATCACAATAGTTATATTCAGTCTATTTATAAATTAAATGATCATATTAGCACATGTGGGCATGCATTTGGCATATATCAAACGTTTAGAAATTAGATAAGTACAAAAGTGCATATTCATCTAAGCAAACTTCTTATATACCTGGAATGCAAAAATGTATGAACAGTTAAAAAAAAACTGACTTACAGAAATACCCGAAACAGTTACATACCGTAGGCAGGTGTTGAGCCCTCAATGGCCAAAGAACTTATATGATTGACCTGCGGAGTACCAAAATCGTACCTGCCGGATGGCTTAAATACCTTATAGTCCTTTGCTAGCCATTTCTTCTCAACATCAGTGGTAGCTTCAGCTTCTAGTTTCTCAACGACCGGTGGTGATACCTGCTTTTTTATAGCTTCAGCCTCGGCCTGTACAGACTTGTACTCGTTTTTGGGACGATCGTTCGCTAAGGGTTGAGTTGGGATAGGCTTTGGCTCAGTTTTCACTGGACAAGCAACTGAGTTGTAACTGTTGCCCACCAAATCGAAGCCTGCATAAGAAGAGTTTCCATGCAGCCAGCCGCCCCTTGCATTGGAGGGCAACGGAGGCTGATGGTGTAAATAGCGCATGTAGGACGATGGGACAGTCGGAGCTACGTAAGAGGCCCAGCCATTAAAGAACGCAGACGGTGGTAACGATGTTTGTGCCTGATACGGATTATAGTTTGGGTTGTGAACATAATTATCAATAATGGTTGGCTGGGGCGGACCATAGCCCGCAAAAGCAGCACCGCCAATTGGCATGCGAAAACGCTTGTTATTATCAGACACTTGAGTTGATTTCTTTACCTCCACTGTGGCTAAATTGATTGAGTGCTTGCCTTGAACTGTGTACCAAATTTTAGTAAACATATATAGTTTATGTGCGTAGCTTACATACCCAAGGCACGAGCAGCGCTTGCAACATCCTCGAACTCTAAGAAACCAAATCCACGTTTACGACCAGTTTCCTTGTCCAGCAGCACCTTGATGCTGCTTATTTTTCCGAACTGTGCAAAATACTCTTGCAATGAGTTCAAGTCATGGCAATCTTTGAGACCACCGAGGAATATCTTATTAGTCTTGATGTCAAGTATTTGGCCGGCACCCTTGTTGAATTCATGGCGCGGAAAGGCACGCTTGGTGTCGACCGTTCTGAAGTTTATACATACATTAATATATATATATTTTTACAACATTTTAAACTTACTTAGAGTCAATAATATGGGGACGAGCACGCTGCACCCTTTCAACTGACTCTTGGTCAACGTAGGTTACAAATCCAAAGCCCCGGGAACGATTCGAAATTGGATCGCGCATTACAACAGCATCAGCTAGTTCTCCAAAATTACAAAAGAACTGACGCATTGTCTCCACCGTGGTATTTATTGACAACCCGCCCACAAAAATCTTACGCAAATGTTCGGTATTATCAGTGGTAATAGCGCAACTCTGCTCAGGATAAGCCATTTCGGTGCCACCGCCACCAATACGGGCACCAGATTTGCGCTTCTATAAATTGTTCAATTGTATCGATTTGTAATACTCCGAAAACATAGTTAATGAATCAGTTATGCACATACCTCTTGGTAAAACGGCACATTGACAACCGAGTTATTCACCATTTTTGGCATGAAAACTAATTTTTGCTGCTGAACACTGAAAGGAGAAGGCACACAAACTGACTAAAAATTCAATGACAGCGGCAGAGCCGGAAAAGATTTAAATGTCAAATTGGTGTTGCCGTATCAAAATATATAACTGTAGCATTACCTAGATTTCTCCTAGCCATATCTTGTCAAGGTGACACAAGTTCGACTAACGACAAAATCAACAATCGCATATTGCTTTATTCGCAATAACAGTACATTTTTTCTTCTTTCTGTAAGTTATATACAATATAGTCAATGGATAATTTTACAACAGCTTGGCAGAAAATAAGTGTTAAACTTTCATTTGAATTTTATAAAGACTAACGTCTAGTAATATCGATTAATACTTGCGATATGTATAAAAGCAACTTTAAAAAATTGTACTTAATCGATAAATTTGCGATACTCTTCTAAAGAGTGTTATTCGTGCAGGATTACATATAGATTTTTAAAATTGGCTTAAATCGATTCTTACTAAATACACCCAAAAATTCGTTGCGAAAAATTTGGTATCGAGGCTAGATCTACTCTAATGTCTTGTTATTATCGTGACTATGGAAAAAGGGGTTATAAATGAAATCTCGTCGAATTGTACCCCTATAGTCCACTAGGTATTTTGAAATATGTTTTCCTTAAGTGATATTCACTTAAATCGGTTTCCCGGAATGTTTTCAAATTTACATTTAACCCAATGGTTCAGAAATAAAACAGCTTTTAGTTGTCATTCGTAGCTTCGTTTATTTAAATAATTATGTTTGTATAGTATATAATACATGAATAGTTGTATTATTCACCTACACTTACCTTGGGCTCGATAGAAGAGCTCCAGATTAGTTCAGAGCCACCCAAAAGCCAAAGTGAACTCGAGCTCCTTGGGAACCAACTGCATAGAATTCAGCATCCAGCACTTCAGCCAGTCTTGCAAAGAAATACGTAGTGCATTAGTAAGCTGTTGCCGAGTTGATGTCATTCATGTTTAACTTGACGCGAAGTGCGGTAATGCTATCATCTACACAAGCGGTACCCTCTTCTCTTTGTTCTCATTTCTCTGGATTTGAATTTTTGTATATTGTCTATCTTAGTATATATTTTGATTTACGTGTAAATCAACAAGTCCTTGTTCGGTCGGGTGGGCTTTTCTTCTGATTTTATCTTGTCTTTTCGTTTATTTCGGGTGGGTAACATTAGATTTATTGTTTAAACTTTCGTTTTTACCTCGTAATGTAATTACAGAAATAGAGATATTGTTTCTTTCCTTTACCCTTGACAATAATCATTTGATGTATTAGCTAAAAGGGACATATGCATATAGTTGTATACCATACCATATTTTGCATTGTACAACAAAAAAATAAACTAAAAAAAAATGAATAATAATATAGACAATTAACTCTTCCGCTCTTGATGGATCGTAACAGCATATATTCTTTTGTGGGGACTTTTCTCATATATAGATGTAAATCATACGGTATATAAGCTTAAACATACAAATATGTATTACAAAATAGGTTTCTTTATATATGTACTTAAAATTGGTTGCTGATTTTCTATAAAATTAGACGTGGAAAGTACGACAAATGCATAATAAAATGATCATCGTTGTCTACAAACTAAAGTGAATTTAAGGTACAATACCTTATACAGTGGGTGAGTTTTTCCCCAACTCAACTCACTTGAATAATCAAGTTTCAATGAGTTGATACAATCAACCAGATGCCTTTCAATAGTCAAGTTTATAAATAAAAATATATAGTTTTTAGTACATTTTTCGGATTAAGGTTATGTTTTTGTTTTTCTATTTGATTGTGGTTGTGTTAATTTCGTTAAAACTATGCGTTCAAGGTTTTTAACATCCTAAACACGAATTAATCATAAAAATTAAATATACGTTCAATTTAGACAGGTCATTAGTATATAATTATAGGTGTTTCTTTCATTTTTTTTTTGAATCAGTTTTTAATATAATTTGTTTCTTTTGGGTTAGTTGCTTAGGCTGGTCTTGAGGGCACATAATGTTGATTTGCCTGATCACTGCATACTTCACACTCTTAAGCTGCATGCTTATTTTATTCATATCAATTATATCCTGTCTGCCTGCCTTGACCATTTTCTGCTTCTGCCTCTCACTTTCATTGATTGCCTGCCTGTCTGTCTCTGCCTGCGCCTAGACTGCATGCTTGTCTAGCTTGAACTGACTCTGTTACGATTAACCTATTAGCGAGAAAGGAAAAAATTTGCATTAGCACTTTTTAAACAATTTTGGTTCCAAGTACAACAATTGGTTCGTAATTGATTTCGTTACGTTTGAAGCTACACATTCTTTTGTTCGCAACAACTGAAATTGTCGGAACGCTTGGAAAACATTTTAATACAAATACACAAGCAAAATATATATATATCACATATACTATCATAAATACACAACACCATATTTACCTTGATTAGTAACGTCTATTGCCACCCATATTTCCACCTTGGCTAGTGTTATAATTGTTTCCTCCACCAAAACCGCCTTGTCCACCGGCATTGCCCTGTCCACCGCCTAGAAAGAAAAATAATTAACAGAAATGATTAAACTAAGCATATTTGTTTGGATAGTGTCACTTACTCTTATTAAAGCCTTGGTTGTATGGGGCTGGACGGTTATTGCCAAAGTTACTGTTGCGTTGAGGTCCTCCGCCATAGCTCTGTTGATAATCATTACTAAAATTGCCTCCGTTGTTGCCACCCCAGTTGCCGTTACTGCCACCACCACTACTGCTGTAGCCGCCACCGCCGTTGCTCCAGCTACCGCCTCCGCTACTGTTACTTCCCTGATTATTCCATGGACCGCTCTGTTGGTTCCAGCCGCCGGAGCCTTGGTTGCCACCAAAATTACTGTTATTACCAAACCCTCCACCACCTGATCCCCAATTTCCACCGCCATTCTGACGATTGTTGCCCCAACCGCCGCCTTGACCACCACGATCGCCGCCCCGACCCCCAGAGCGGATACCAGGACCTCCACGGCCACCGCCACCTCCACCACCACCTCCTTGACGATCCATATCCTGTTTGGCAATAGCCTTCTTAACATCGAGAATCTTATTCCTAATGTTATGAGTCTTTTGCAGAATAATCTTGTCCACAGGATCGTAGTCATCAAACTCGATGAATGCAAAGCCACGTTTCTTGCCTGTATCCTTGTCGGACACAATATTAATTCCCACAATCTGGCCGAATTCTTTGAAATACTCGCGCAAGCACTCTTCGTCATGGTCATCGCGCAGACCACCCACAAAGAGTTTCTTAACCGTTGCCCCGGCGTTGGGAGCATCAATCTCTTGCCTCGGAACTGCACGTTTAGGCTCAACGGTTCGTCCATCAATTTTATGGGGACGTGCATTCTGCGCATTATCAATCATATATGATTGCGAATATGTTATGAATCCAAAACCACGCGAGCGTTTTGTTTTGGGATCCTTCATAACCACAACGTCGACAATGTTGCCCCATTTTTCAAAATGCGCTTTCAGTCCTTCATCCGTGGTACGGTAATCCAAGCCACCAATAAAAAGCTTACGTAGCTGCTCTGGTTCAGAGATTTGCTGCAGAAAAGTAAACAAAAATGAAGTACAGTTAGTCACAATTGAATTGCGCCCGCCATTTTTTCCAATATTTGCTCTTCCGCCACCACGGTAATGTGCGTACGTGGTCTTTTTATAAACATATAATTATCATTCTTAAAATACAGACAAAACTTAAAACAGTTTATTTGTTCATTTACTCAATATATTCTACGTTACATTTATCGTCTATGAATGTATTTAAATTAACATACGTTAAATGCGTTTTAAATGTTTAGGTAAGTCGGCATTTTTGGCATTATATGATGCCATTTTACTCACTTCGTCGTTGTCATCATAGTTTCCATTAGAATCGTTTAAATCCGCCATTGCACTTCAAGTCTTTAAATAATGCAAACACTAAATTAACAAAAAAATATATTTTTTCCACACAGTATACGCCTAGCGAACTAGCACGTACAGTAAGAGAAAATGTATCTAAGTGAGAAAATGGCGACAGCGAATCTGACAGTAGTGCTGGAAAAACCTCTATGGGTACGAAGTAGAGGTGGAAAAACATCGATGTTTACCTACATCGATGATTCGATGTTTTTCAGAATTAAACATCGATGTATCGATACATCGAAGTTTGATCTTTTTTCTAGTTTATTTTATTGAATTGATTAAAAAATCGTGTTTAGCTTACCAAGCTCTTTCCCTGCAAAGAAGTAATGGGTGCAGCGGAAACATTGAACATCGATGTTTGAAAATCTCGATGTTTCCGATTTTTTTAAAAACATCGATGTATTGATACATCGCCGATGTTTGTTCCAGCTCTAGTACGAAGATCGATGTTTTGTGGTTTTACGAAATCGATTCATCGATATAAAATTATTTTGCGAATTATTAAAGCGGAAATACTTTTTCTTGCCAATATTTCTGGATTATTGACGGTACTTCAAAATTGGAAAAATATTTTGCTCATTTTATTTATATATTTTAATGTACATAAGAAATGTAAAGCAAAAACAAATAAAAACAAACCTTTCCCAAACAGTGCGTACGTTATTCAACACTGTTTTAAATCAGGGCTGCATGAACGAATTAATGACGACGACGCCACATTGAAGCGGCAAAACTGCTTTGGGTTCAGTGTCATTTCCGTAGAAATTGCGTAGAGGTTGAGTTTGCATTATTTTTTCGTGTGGCACACAGTACGTGAGAAACATAAAAGCAAAGTGTTAAAATCTGAAAAAAAATCTGAACTTGGTACTTTTTAGTAAGAGGTACGTGCAGTGTATATTAAAAAATTGAAATATGTACTTTCTTAAATTCGTAAAAACTAATTAACGAGTCGGTGAAAAGTTCTCTACCCGGTAGACAACGTTGACATCGGCAACGCCGCCATCTTGGCAAATACACACAAACTATACACACATATCCATATTGTATATATAGATAGATGTGTGTGATTAATAGAAAAGCAAAACTAATCAAAATAAGGAATTCTTGCTAAAGTATATTTTACTTGTCATTTCTGAACAGCATACAGCATTATCAAATATGGTTGGATCTCGCGTTTATGTGGGTGGCCTACCGTACGGCGTACGTGAGCGGGATTTAGAACGTTTCTTTAAGGGTTATGGCCGTACGCGTGACATACTCATTAAAAATGGCTATGGCTTCGTGGTAAGTAGACAAAGCAAACATCGCTTGATAAATCAATAATTACTATGAACATTGCATTCCTAGGAATTTGAGGATTATCGTGATGCCGATGATGCCGTTTACGAATTAAACGGGAAAGAACTACTTGGGGAACGGTAAGCTATAGTTTTAAACGATAAACGGCAAAAACTAAATAAAATTCTTTATAGTGTTGTCGTTGAACCTGCAAGAGGCACTGCACGCGGCAGTAACCGCGACCGCTATGACGATCGCTACGGTGGGCGTCGCGGCGGGGGTGGACGCTACAATGATAAGTAAGTACAGCCGCGATTATAACTACTTTTTACAATGTATGCTTCCATATAAACTATTGTACGATATGCAGTGAACCCTTGAATAATGCATGTCGCGTGATTTTCCTTATTTATTCTGTATAAATTTTAAGATATCAAATATTTATTTTTGCTAATATTTGATATATTTTTCTTTGTTGGTTGTATTCTACTATTCAAGGGTCTGCTGTGATAGTTTTGAATTTAAAATTTTCCACTTATTTTTCTAAAGACACTGACATGCTGTTTATATATATAAGTATATATATATGTTATTTTAACTTTCTGTTTACGTATACTTTGCACGTTCTAATAATTTTTAGTGTATCCAATCTATTTTTTTTAATCGCGTCCGACTTTATCGGCTGCTTTTACCCCGTCCTTCGTTTTGTGAAATGCTTAACTTTTATTATGCTCTTGCTTTTAATGACAATCGGAGTAGTAAATGCAATTATTATAATATTTACATATATATTACTTTTTGGAGCAACAGCGCAGTGTCAATACTAATTTAAAATTCATTAAATTATTCACCAGAAACAAAAATTCCAGATCATCTTCTCGTTATGGGCCGCCATTGCGTACTGAGTATCGTTTAATTGTGGAGAATTTGTCCAGTCGCGTTAGCTGGCAGGTATGTTATTAAATATTTGCTACCTTATCTAGTCAAATAGCTGAGTTGTCCTGTAGTTTATAACGTTGTAGACTACTCTTTAAATTTCATAACAACAACTAAACCTCTTAACTGTTATCGCGTCATCTGGACGCTACTGAAAATGCCTAACAATCTATATACATACAAACTACATTTTTATCGAGCATTTTACTTTCTCGTTCAATATTTGTTTTAAATTTTGTAAATATTGGTGTTGCTGTGGAAAATGTATTATTTTTGTATCCTTTCAAGTAGTTTGTTCATCCCTTTTTTGATTTACTCTTTTTAATGAAATGGAAAACCAACGATTATATAATCGAGTCAATTCAATTAATTAGAATACACTTAAAATGAAATCAGCTTTTTAATCGTTTGTTTTCCTATTCAATTAACTTTCTAAATATGTTAAGTTTAAGCTGTACAGTTGAAATAGGCTTAAGCATACGAAAATGCAATGTACGTTAAAACTCTGGTACTGATCGGTGAAATCCCAACAATTGTTTTTTTCACACCAACCAAAAAGAGTTTGATGGGTATCTGTTACTGAACCGTCCAGAGCTTAGAAGAGAGTGACAAAAACAGGCAGTTTATGTGTATTGACCAGAGCAAAGGTCCTATAAGCCAAACCGAGCTGAATGCGAGCTATGCCAAGGCAGCCAACCGATAATAAACTTAAGCATCGTCTTTGACGTCGCTGACGTGGCCGGGGGCCACAACTAGTTACGATATTAAAAGAGAAGGAAATGCCACCCATGAGACTGAATACACACGCTTGCAACCTATAAAGAGATTCGACGCCTGACCGCATCCCACGTTATCATTGTCGGTCTATTTGTGATCTTCGCTTGGGTTAAATAAAACAACATTTCCCCCCTAAATCCTATACACTTGGTCTACGCACTGTCGCCATTGCCGTCGCCGCCGTCGTCGTCGTTGTCGTCGAAGCCTCGTCCTCCATGCAAAACAAACCACCGACGAATTGAAATGTGATGGCAGCTCGGTGACCAAATTGCTGATATTTGGGCTAACAAAAGGCGAGCCTACGCGCAATGTCCTAGTGCCAAAATGACCCAGAATATGGGAGCCGTTGCGTAGGCTTACCTTTCGTGCGCTGAGGCTTAGGTATTTAAAAGCTTAAACATTCACAACTTAATTACAAAATTATATAAAGAATTGTAAAATTCCTTATAGCGTTTAAATAAGTTTTGAGGTCGTGTGACAGGCATACAAAAGACAGAAGTTAGAAGCTATCAGATGGTAAAATGATGATGAGAGCATAAGAGCTTAAGAGGATGACGATGATGGCCATGATGATATGATGATGCTGGCTGACTCTTTGACGCGTTCACTTGATCTTCGGTTAGGCATGACTACATGACTGTGATTCCCCCTTGCACTGGTCCGGCTCATTTACACGGCCAACAACCAACTAGAGGTTCTTGGAGCAGCCATCGCGCACCATCGTCGTCGCATCAACACAATGGTCCAGGCCTCAGAGGCGACCCCCAAACGTATTTCTTATTTTTACAGTTCGTTATGTGAGGCCGTGGGAGAGATGCCGCCATCTGGTTTGGTTGACTGCCTGGTTAATGAGTACTCGTGTGCAGTTACGGCATACTGCTGATCTACACTGTCTTGCTACTGCAACTTCAACTCGCTCTCTCACCCACAAATCCCGACTGCGTGTGGCCTGTGTGTGGTCCTCCTGCTAGTGGTCCTGGCTTCTGGCAGCTATTCTATATAAAAGTGCGGTTTGGGTTAAAACAAACAAAAACGAAATATGAAAAAAAAACGTACCACATCATACATAATCAATTTCAATATACAAATATGTTGAAACACAAAACAAAACATTCTCCTGGCTATGCAAAACGTACATTTTCTGGTTGATGGCTCGACCTGGCCTGGCTTACTTGCTGATCAAATAATTTGATGTAGACGTGGAGTTCTCAATATCGCTCTTTCGATGAGGTCTAGCGGTCCAGCTGAGGGTTGCCCTGCCCCCATTGGCCGACAATTACTAGGCAGACAAACAAAACTCTCGTTGTTGTGCGATTAAAGCGATGTGTGTGTCCTCTCTCAGAAAGCGCATTAAGTAAGAACTCAATTAAAATTTTTGTTTGATTATCATTTTGATTAAGAAACAACAAAAACAAAAAAAAAATATAAATATTTTTGCAAACAATATAAATATATCTATATATGAATATTATGTATAATTATGCTTACGTTTTAGTACCGCGTGCAGCAACCAAAACAAGCAGTGAATATATTTCGTTCGATCTGGTCTTCTGCTGCAGTGCGTATTGACTGAACTGGCGAATGGCGCTGGCTCCGGCGCTGGCACTGGCACTGGCAATGGCACTTGTACTTGCACTTCTTCCCCATTCCCACACGAGGTTTCTATTAGGTAGGCGACGCCAAGCAATGCGATTTGATTTGAGTCGTCACATGTTCTGATCAAAACTAAGGTTGAGAGGCAGCAGAGATTTGTTTAGGAGGCCTATTCTACAATATGTTTCAATCGCTCGAAAACCGTTAATATGCAGCGGCAAATCCAGTTCGAAAATATATTCAAATTGCTTGGTCTGCACGTTGTATTTGATTTGCCTATACAAGTACATCATCCACAGATGTAAACGTTATACTAATTTTATATTTTTTCGTATTTGTGCGCTATCTACAGGATCTTAAGGACTATATGCGTCAAGCTGGCGAAGTCACTTATGCCGATGCCCACAAGCAACGTCGCAATGAGGGGTATGTTAAATATAAATATGACTTGAATCTAGACCCTAATAATTGTACTTTTCCTTTTTTTGCAGAGTGGTTGAATTCGCCTCTTTGTCGGACATGAAGACCGCCATTGAGAAGCTTGATGATACAGAATTGAATGGTCGTCGCGTACATTTGGTCGAGGATCGTCGCGGTGGACGCAGCGGTGGTGGTGGTGGTGGAGGCGGCGGTGGCGGACGTGGACGTTCTCGTTCATCTAGTTCTCGTTCGCGATCTCGTTCCCGTAGGCGTTCTCGCTCTCGCCGCTCGTCCCATTCGCGTTCCAAATCGCGCAGCCGCTCCAAGTCTCGTGGCGGACGATCCAAGTCAAAGTCGCCAGTTAAGTCGCGTTCCCGTTCACGCTCACGTTCAAAGTAAGTGAAAATTTATAACTACTAATACATATTGATTTTACACATAATTTTTATTTTGCAGCAAATCTCGTGACGTGTCCAAGTCGAAGTCAAAGTCCCGTTCCCGCACTCGTTCCCGTTCGATCAAACGTGAATCACACTCCCGATCCCGCTCAAATTCAAAGCGTGAATCGCGCTCCCGTTCTCGTTCAAAGTCAAACCGACGTGATTCGCGTTCACGGTAAGTTTATTACAGATTTTTGTCTGTCATTTTATTCCACTTTGAGCCTTATATGTCGTTTACTTTCTTTTTGTGCTTCTTTGATTTTGTTCGGATACACAAGATTGTGCTTGGTTGTTCCAAGTACTTAATTACAGATATTAATATTTATTTCCCATTTAATTTTTTAGCGATCGCTCCGCTTCGGCAGATAACAAGTCACGTTCGCGCTCTCGTTCTCGATCAGCATCCCCGAAAAATGGAAACGCCTCACCGGAT
Source organism: Zaprionus tsacasi (assembly GCA_018904105.1). Lineage (NCBI taxonomy): Eukaryota > Metazoa > Arthropoda > Insecta > Diptera > Drosophilidae > Zaprionus > Zaprionus tsacasi. The sequence goes on along the minus strand of JAEIFR010000024.1, from coordinate 124,876 downwards.
CGCAACAACGAAAGCATGGACGATTAGATTAGTTAGATGTCCCATTAATTATAAAAATATTGATTTTAGTTTTCGACTAATTACTCTAGAGACCCTAATACAGACACCTTATCTACCAAAACCACTGAAAACAAATTGAAAACGGCAAAACTTAAAATCCACTACCGAACATCGTAAACATTTTTTAATATTTAAAAAATTGTGTTTAAATATGTATTTGACTTACATGATAACCAATGTATTAGTGTTAAATATGTATGAGTAAGTCTCTCACACATTCGTACTCTGTAAACACAAATAATACAAAGATATTTAGTGGGTCGAGTATTTTTTAATCGATCAGTACTTGTGCGAAGGCAACAAAAATTCTTGCCGGTCAAATTGTTTAAACCAATATATATAACTGTCTACATAAAATATTTCAATAAAAACTGAAAATGAAAAACATTAAAATATAATATAAAACCACGTGTGCTTTTCATTTATAACTTTGAAATGAACGTTAAGTTCAATTCTTCCATTAAGTCAACATCTACATACGTGGGCGTTCGATATGAATATAAATTGTAAATTTTATTTTCGATTTTGAATATACACAAATGTCTGTATATTACAAAGTCTTATTTAAATTGTTTCTCTTTATTTTCATGAATTAAAATTACAATTTGTTTTAGTTTCATTTAGAATTGAGTAGTTAAATTTCATAGTTGTGAAACTGTTGAAACACATACATACGAAACTACTTTAAATAATTGTTAAAAAGTCGTATGTTATGTCTTTTGATATTACGGAATTAAATACATACATAACTATTCTTGGTAACTGCGTAAATTTTAATTTTTAACAATATCGTTTAAACTATATACGTTAATTCACTTAAGTATTTACAAAACACATAAGTATATTCAATTTTTTGGGCATTTGAAAGCGTTATCTAACGAGTGAGCAATTGCAATACTTAATACAAAGAAATAATTTATAAAATTTCTAAACCTTAACTGGAAGAATTTCATTCTCTTAAATTTGCATAATTTGTTCAATAAATATCTAGTAAATCAAACCCAAATGCAATCGATTTGCGTTGTGCCGCCTAAATGCGAGTGAGGATTCGGGTTGGTAGTGACTAAGAAGATAGTATTATGGACTTTTAATGATTGATTGTGTATAGACTCGGATATAGCGCTAATCGCTATCCTCGTTTCTATATACATACTATGTATTTGGCACTCTTTGGAGACTATCGAGCTCTTGCAAAGACAAGTTAGTTGGCTGTAGAATTACTTTGGCGTTTTAGATGCATCTACTAACTATATTATGTATGTAAGTACCCAAGTGGTAAATATTTATGCAATAATCAGATTGTTAAATTAATATCCTGCTCGAATTCAAATACGTAATTCATAATAATAAGAAATACATAAATATATATGAATAAAATGGACTCTATTCTAATAAAATTATTAATCGATATCGGCAAGTATTTACAGAGTTGAATTAGTCTCAAATTGATTTTGGTTGCGCGTCTATGTAGCATTATCGGAGCATTTTCCATGGTAGTGCAGTTTGAAAGAGACAATTCGTTTTTAACGTTAAGAGGTTAATGCTTGTTTCTTACTTTGTTAACGGTTAAAAGAATTAGAAAGTGAGTGTGAGGTTGATTTAAATGACTTGTGGTGACCTGTGACCCGTTTCTATCGCTCGGAAATGGCAGTGGTGTAGATCAATTTGATAGTGCCCTAATTCGGTAATGTATACATATGTATATGTAGGTCGATAATATCTAGATACCTCTATTATGCTCTTACTACATATATAGTATATAATAAGTATGTGTATATGTATGTATATTTATGCACTAATTTACATTGTAAATGCACATAAATATAACTTTATCGCGAACCTACTACACGAATTGCGCATCTCAATCCGAATTTAATATTCACTACCCTTCAGTTTCAAATTCCATTAGGTATAAGTATGTACTATGTATCAGAGACAGTTATTTTTATCACTTTAATTTGTATGTAAGTCGTTTGCGGAGGGAGGCAGGCTCAAGGATCGTCTATAGTCGTCGATGGCGTCCACATTCGTTGTTCCTGCGCATTTACTCCAAAGTTAGCTTCTAAATACGAAATGATAAAAGTGATACGTTGCGCTTGAGAAGCTTTTGTGGCTGCTCATTAAACGTCGATCGACTGCCCGTATCGTCTACAACATCTAGTCCGATGCCCATGTGGCTGCCGCTCATGATACCACTGCCGTTAAGGGCGCCAATAGTGTGCATGCTCTGCGTATCATAGTTGAGATCCTGCATCGGCACCACCTCTGGCAGCAAGTGACGTATGTGAGTGGGCGAGCGACGTAGCTTGTATTGGTGTCTGCGGGACAAAGAGAATAACGAATTTATTGTGTTTTCTTTTATCATACACACAAGTAGCTAATGACACAGAAACAATGAACAAAATATTATCTAGATTGTAAATAATTGGTACATATAAAAAGTAGCTTACTCTGCAACATTATCATTCCTATGCCTGTTGACAGAGCATACATCCATTAAATAAGTTTACACAATGTTCAGACATCACAGAATGCAAAGCCATAGAAAGGCAATCAAGACCGAGTTTACGTCCAAAGAAAACATAAAATGCACAGAGACACATAGATGATATAAGTCTAAACATTCATAATAATAAAAATACGAAACTATTCAAGTGCAAGGCAACTAAAGCAGGAAGCGAAAACGCATAAACATAATCGCACACTCACACACACCCTTGATAAGTGGATGCGCTTAAAAACGACATTAATTGGCCTATGCCGTTTAGACCTTATCGGATGCTTCTACGATTATCTAGATCAAAGAGGACAAGGATTACATACTTTTTATGCCGGTTCCCATTGAGACAAATACAACGGCACGAGCACATGGACGAGGTATTCGTGCCGTTGAGCGATTGCCCATCGTGTCCTTCGTAGCCGCTCAGTATGGAACCGTTGGATGTTATCACATCGCCCTCCAGTTTGACAGCCACTTGTAGTGCCTGTAATATCATATTTATTAGTCGAATCTTTTAAATATGCAAAATATATGTAATATATAGATGTTTGTGGTATGTATATATGTATGTATTTGTAGGAAGATAAGAGTGGAATGTGCTTGTTGTTGTTTCTGTTGTTAATATTAGTTTTTGGTTAACTTATAGTCTGATAGTGGGTTTGTTTTGTGTGTGAATCAAGTTGTAGGCCTGCTCTAGGGCAGTAAGTAGTTTGATAGAATAGTCAAATATTGTTCTTAATCTCAAAAAACCGCAATCACCTCATTGGTCCATAAACTGGACTTGGTCATAAACTAAGCGCGCGTTTGCATATGTTTCATTTTCGTTAAGTCAAAAGCAACCGAAAATATGCCAAAAAGATATAAATATATATATTTGATTTTTATTAAAGTTCTCTGGTAATCTGACTGTATTTGATACAAATACAAAAATCAATTTATTAATTCAAATTTTATTTTTACTTAATCGGAATTATTAGAATAAAATAGGAAGTGCACGAATAAATCGATAAAGAATATGTGCAAAAAAGATTGGCAAGCAAATAGTTAAGGAACAAATAAGTTTTAAAATGAATGGAGTCAATACTCTCTCCTACCATAGGGAAAAATGAAGAAATGAATAAGGCCGAATCATAATATTACGTGTAGTTCGTATAATAGTTAAAACAAGTATATTATGCACTTCAGTTAGATGTCAATTAAGAGTTAGAAGGCGCAGTGAGACTAGTATTTTAGATTAAAGTTAAGGGCTTTGAGGAAAACTGTTTACTGGGTGTAGTAATTGGTCAACTTGGATAAATCTAGTAGTAAGTAGTATGTTATTTTCCATTATATAGTAAGTATAATAAAACATTCGGAACAGTCCGCAAGTCTACGAGAATAAAATTAGTAGTAGCAGTAGTAATGGCATGGACAATATCGATTCGGGATTTGCATCACATTTCATAGACCTGAGCTCACCTGCATGGCCTGGGCCTCGTCGCGTCTCTCATCCTCAGTATTCATTGTAACAAACCTAAGTACTAACAAGTTCAGTGAGGCGGCAACAATTGCCAGTCCGAATAGTATGAATATCAGTGCGAACATAACGTATTCGGGTTTCCTATTTAGTGCATTGTCTTTTTGTAAAGCTACCATATCGCCGAAGCCTGAAAATAAATATCACAATATAAACAACAAATAATAAATATATAAACCTTGTAGTTATTTTCAATACTCACCTATTGTGGTTAAAGTAATAAAACAGTAATATACTGAATCAAAATAGCTCCAGCCCTCAAATTTTGAAAAAGCTGCAGCACCTCCTGCTATCGTCAGTGAACTGAGCGTCGTGACAACGCATATAAGGTCCACCTCAGAGGCGACGGTTCGTTTGCAGCGCAGCGATGTGCGCACCGCTTTGATAACATAACTATATATATAATAAATGCAGACCGGAATTGTTTGATTAACAAATGAGAAACAGGAGACGAGAGGGGATGAGATGGCACTCACCTGCTCAGTCTATTCACTCTTTCTCCGATGCTCTGAAACATGACGAGGCCCAAGGGTATTCCAACAATGGCATAGCACATTGTAAACAATTTACCTCCGCGGGTGGTTGGCGTCGAGTGTCCATATCCTGTGAAATTGCAAGATAAATTTTAAACATATATCAGCTACATTTCTTATATCGATTTAAAAGTAATATATGATATTTAAATTCGAAACTGTTTTACCAATTGTTGTTAGCACTGTTGTGGCATAGTAGAATGCGCCAGTGAACTTCCATTGTTGGCCCGCCTTGTGTGGTTCCGATTTGAGAACCACCGTTTCCATGACTTTAAAATCCTCCTGTGATATATTATATTTGCGTATTATCATGTCCTCGACAGCTAAAGCAGATAAACATTAAAAATTAGTAAATAATTTGCATAATCCTCCGCTGTTTTATATTTGCAGTTACCTTGCAAAGCCTCCCAACGCCGTTTCTCCGTCTCCGATTCGAGGGCGTCAAAGACGGCGGCACCTACCAGTAAATATGTAAATGTACACACGATCAGGGATATCGTGCGCACATTTTGTTTCTTCATGCTTCATTTAGGCGAGGTTATTGGTAATAAGCATGCATTCCGTTTACTACGCTACACTACGCTCCTGCTTCAATTGTCGCCTGCTGGCGGCGTCTTCTCTTGCGGTTATACGGTTTGCTGCTCTTGTGACTAATCCGGCTGATGCTGTTACTCGCTTCCATATGTGCATTGTGTTGTGTGTGTGTGTGTTGCTGTGTGCGGTTCTGTTGGTCGCGCGTGTCGCGTAGTAAGGACAAACTTGTTAAATCAGGTTAAGCACAGTTTACCCAGCACACACAGGGCAAACAAACATACAAGACAACCGACACACGTCACTTGACACTCGACACCTTGCCGCACTTTTCGCCACTTGCCACTTGCCACTTGCACTTGCTGCCCCCTTTCTTGGTCCCTTCTTGCTATCTGCGTATGTATGTATATGTAGTAAACCACAGCCAGATACGCAGTAGCAGCTTTAGTAGAGTCAGCTCGTTGTTTGTTTTTGTTGCCTACTTTTCGGCGCACGAAGCAATTAACTGGCCAATTCACTTAGTTGTCACTTGGCTCGCACTCTCGAGTGCAATTGCATTAAATATGATGATATCACACAACACTGAGCACCCACATAGACACATGTATTTTAATTTTAGCAACACTTGCGAATGTACTTGATGCTCTGCAGTTGACTCGCTGCATTTATTTCTGTCGCACACGCCGCGTTGCCTTTTGCCTTGCACCCTGTGTACTTCTCCTTCTCGCTCTCCTTCTCTTTCTAGTTCTCAGGCCTTTTGCCTGTGTTTGTGTTTGGTGTCCTTGTCGCGTTCGTTGCGCCCGTCCCGAGTCCTTGTGTTATTTATAGCAGTCCTGCTGCATTTGCAACTGCATCATCAGCGACATCATCATCATTATCATCATCATTGTCGTCTTCGTGGCCGTCGTTCTTGTTGTTGCTGTTGTTGTTGTGCTCATGCCGTTCGCTGTGCTTCATCAGTTGCTGGCGGCAACCATGCAACTGTAACCTGACGCTGTGCTCCTTGCGATTCTGGCCTCAGCACATTCAAGGCTTTTTATGCTGCTACCGCTGCTGCTGTTGCTGTGGACGAACGCAAAGGTTTCGCTGTCGGACGCAGAGAGCGGCATTTCGTCGTCGTCCTTCGACTTTAGTTACACTGCAGTTGCATGCAGGACGCGCATCCTGTGGGTGGAAGAGGATACAAAATGACATAAATTAGATTTCATTGCATACTTCGCTTAAAGATAACCCTAACGAGTGTACGATAGTGCGAAAAAAGGGAACGATTTTTGCCACATTCTGATGGCTAATGACGCATAATGTCCATCTGTCATCGTCACACACACACACGTACATATATTTGGTCCCTGGCCGTCTGTCTGTCTTTCCATTTGCGCACACACAGTGTGTGTGTGTGTTTTTGGTGGCAAATTGGCTGCCAAATGAAATATTCATTTGTATGCGTGTGCCAAGATTTCAGCCAGCCAAAAGTGGGCAAAAGTGTAAAGTGTAAACCTGCAAGCAATTTTCAGATTTGGCGGTAACGAAAGTTGTTGAATTATTCAACAAACAACACGCTCTCACGCACAGCTTAGCCGAATAATGAGATAAAAATCATAAAAAGTGCCAAAAACAACACCAAGCTCAGTAACAGCAGCAGCAGCAGCAGCAGCGAATGTCCTGCACTTGCAAAATTTAAGCGGAACTTCTTATTGTTAAGCTGAGTTGTTGTTGGTTGCTGTTGTTGAGGCTCCTGCTCTGCTTTTCAATTTGGCTAACAAGCAGGCAGGCAGCATTGCAGTAACGTTGAATTATTCATGCTTCAGCATTTGTGTATGAGCCTAAGTGTGTGCGTAAATGATTGTACTGTATGTGTTGCGCTGTCTGTGCGCCTCTCAGGCTGTCTCCAATACGTTAACATTGCGCGTTGAAGCGTACGTACATCACACACACACACACCCACAATATTTATTCACACATACACACAGACGGAAAAGAATTCCCATGCTTTTTTTTATAACTTATTGGAGCAAGCCAGCAACGTAAGCAGAAACTCGTCCAGTGAGGGAAGAGGGTGGTTTAACATCGAGGATGCCACAACACACACAAGCGTGTGTGTGTGTGTGCGTTCGCCTCTGTCGAAATTTCTGCAGCAGCCACTGTCATCTAAGGTGGGAGGACGCCACAATGCCGCCCTTAGTTAACTTTTTGCTAGTTTCCCTATGCTGCGGCCGTTTTTCTTTCATTCCGCCTTTCCTTTTCACCACATTATTTGTTGCGCCACCCGCCGCAATCGTGTAATCGCGCAGCCTCCAAGCTTTCCATTATTTGCAATGTGCACTGGCAATGACTGTGACTGTGACACTATCAGACTCCTCTTACTGCCAGTCGGTCTGTCTGTCTGTCCATCCGCAGTCTTTTGTCTTGTTAACTCAACTGATGTATGAGCCTAATTCGTCTTTTACCCCGACGCGAAAAGAGGATGCGAGCATCCAATACAAAAAAAAAACCTGTATTCATTATATAAAACAAAAAACGCGTAACTCACACATACAAGAATAATTAAATATCCACTTGAAATTGATGCTGAAATTGTGAGATTTCTGGGGATGTCGCTTGCGTATCCTTGTAATTTGTCATTAGCTCGTTATCTCTGTTGTCTTAATTACACAAATTTTCACTACAATAATTTCATCTCTTCGTTCATTCTCTTTGGCACGTCTTTCCGTTCCCAGTACACGCACATTCGATTGTATTTCTCAACTGGCACGGCAACGGCGCACAAGGGACAGGCTGCTGCTGGCATCCTTAGCTGAAATTCGGGGTTGAGCATCCCGCCTCGCAGCACGAAGAGTAGGCAGGCGCACATGAGGCCTGCCAACTTGCGTAAGCTTTGCCTTGGCGCGCTTTTGAATTAAAGCTTTATATAACTTGACAATTTACGTCAGGACTGCTCACCTGCATACATAGTATGTATAAGGAAACATAATTGATGTCATGATTTGGCACGGTTAGTCAGCAATCTGTTGCAACCTCAAACTGTCTATCACATGATAAATTGGTTGAGCTTCATCGACAACTAGACTAATGAGTTCAAACTTAAGAATCTAGATTTCAAAATAAAAACCAATTTATATATCGATTTAAAATTACTTTGCTTCGATTTGTAGGCAATTGAATTCTTAAATATAAATATTTATGTCTGGGTACTAATGTTCCATTTGTTCAGGGGGCAGTACAATATTGCAACCAAGTAAGCCACGGCCGCTCCACGTCTTGGGTACCAGCACCAAGTCGAGCAACTCATTATCACGTCTGATTTTCAATTGAACATTTTGGTTTTGCATGTTGCGTACAACTTCGCCAATTTGAGTCAAACTGTCTGTAAAATTGTTTCCATTAATCGACCCGAATCGCATAATCTTGTCACCCACACGCAGGCCCTGTAAAAAGCATAGACAATCAATCATACATATGTAATGAACATATATATCGATGAGATTTCTTTCTACTAACCGCTTCTTCTGCAGGCGAGTTGGGACTAACTAGATTGACTAGCACTAGAACACGTGTATCTAGCGGAGTGATGTTGGCACCACCACTTCCTCTCTCATCTTCTTTTAAATCCAACGCTGAGGCGCGGTTGACAAGTTCAGGATCTGTGGTTGCTATTTCCGCATGATATTGATTGAGCAAAGTTTGTATTTGGTTCATCAGTTCTTTGTGATCATTTTGCAAACAAATAATAGTCTGACGTGCCTGTCGGACCTGGTAGATGTCTATATCGTTACGGGGGAAGCCCTCGGCATCCACTAGAGGTCCGTTCATGCCAACATTGTCGTTCTACAAGAAATACAGAGAATTATACATAGCTGCAAGCAATCATTGGTCTGAAACTAATTCTCGTAGTAATTAATTAATCTACGCATTAAGGCATGCAATAAGGCACGCGATTTCATGACGTCAAATGCATATATGCAGCACCTTGATACATGTCACCTTGTCTAAATTGGTATTTATTTACCGCAGCCAATATTTGTCCATTTTTACTAATTTGTGCTTCCAACTCTGCCTTGGCAGCCATCAGTCTTTCCAGACGCATTTTTGTTGTGATTTCTGTAGCCATGACTTGCAAAAATATTTATAATGATTTAAATAGTAAACACCAAACAAAAAGCTTGATTTTGGTCAGCCGATATACGGAGTCAGTGATGCGATAAACCTATCGATATGATATAAATTCGGATGTTGTAAAACAAAAGTTAGAGTAACAAAAATCAAAACAAAGCGCTCTGGCATTAATTGAGAAACATTTTGTTTTCGATATTTGCTCAGATCAAGTATTTAGCTGCAGTGTCGAACAGCTGATTTGTTATCGATATTTTCCACAAAGTAAAACGAAAAAAGGTGGGAATACGACTGCATAAAAGGGGGAAAATATCGTGAATATCGATATTATATCAACAATTGACATACACATACACCTAAAAACATATTCACAGTCTAAAGTAAACACTAAATTTACAGCATAAAACAAGAACTGGTCCAAAGTAATAATATAGTAAGTATTGGCACAATAACCGTGTTGAACGGAACGAAGGCTCGAACAGAATTTGCCCATAGAAATGTGAACTGTGCGCTGTGGGCAGTTCGTAGGTTTATGCAATGTTCTAGTTTGGCCCACGAGCAACAAGGAGAGCGGAGAGACGGCAACGTTAACGGCAACAGCAATAGCAGAGCGCCGTTAACGTTGATATAATAGAAGTGTACACAAATAGCGTGTGGATCTGCGCAACGGAACGGAACGCAACGCATCCAAATGACTGTTACTGTGACCAGCACACACGTAATGGAGGTTCAAGTCAAAGCAACACATCTTCAAGGTAGCTCTGGTGGCGGCGGTGGCGGTGGCGGTGGAGGTGGTGAACAGCAGCATGGATCAAATAAATCAATCGATGTGGCTTGCAAAGATATGGAGTTTTCCGATGCGCCGGATGATGAAATGACGGTTTTGATAACAAATAAAAATTTTCACTTTGACACAACATCTGACTATGAGGATGTTTTTGCCGAGGCAAATGGTGGCAAAGACTCAGGTGCGGCTGCTGGCGGTACACATTCTGCTCAACAGGACGTAGAACAAGCACAAGTTACTTGGCTAAACGATGATGAGATCGACACACTGGATCGTGTCACTCTAGACATCGGCAATATGTTCTTTAATCGGGTGGACAGCCAGGACATTATCTATCAACAGAAAAAGAAAAACATCAAACTAGTGGGAAAATACGTAATGGGCGATGTCCTTGGTGAGGGTTCCTACGGCAAAGTGAAGGAGGCAATGAATTCAGAAAACCTTTGCCGGCTGGCCGTTAAGATACTAACGAAGCGCAAACTGCGACGCATACCCAACGGCGAACAGAATGTGACGAGAGAAATTCACTTGCTTAAGCAGCTAAAACACCACAACGTTGTACAGTTGGTCGATGTCCTATACAATGAGGAGAAACAGAAAATGTATTTGGTTATGGAGTATTGCATTGGAGGCTTACAGGAGATGCTAGATCAAGCGCCCGAAAAAAAGATGCCGCTTTTTCAGGCACACACATATTTCAGCCAGCTGTTGAACGGCCTAGAGTACTTGCACAGCCGTCGTGTTATTCACAAGGATATAAAGCCGGGAAATTTACTGTTGACCCTCGACCAAACTCTCAAGATATCTGATTTCGGCGTAGCTGAGCAGCTGGATCTGTTTGCGCCAGATGACACTTGCACGACAGGCCAGGGCACTCCAGCATTTCAGCCGCCGGAAATTGCTAATGGCCATGAAACATTTGCTGGGTTCAAAGTGGATATATGGAGTAGCGGAGTAACACTGTAAGTTGAAATTGTTTACATATCTAAAGTTATATTAAAAACTTTTCGATTTCAGTTATAACCTTGTAACGGGCTTGTATCCTTTTGAAGGCGACAATATATATCGACTGCTTGAAAATATTGGGCGTAATCAGTGGGTAGCGCCCGAATGGCTTTATGATATGGATAAAGATTTTGCCAAACTAATTTTGGGAATGCTTCAAGCTGATCCTAGTGTGAGGCTTTCACTTCAGCAGATACGGAAAGACACGTAATATATGATAAGCTTTATGAAAAAGAGTTTTTTTTTATTATGTTTAAACTTTGTACACAGATGGTTCCTATCCGCACCAGCGGTGACTGGCCCACCGATACCCATTCCTTCACCTAAAGGCGATAAATATGGACGTACATCAGTACTACCTTACCTAGAAGCCTTTCATTATGGCAATGAACAAGATCAGGAAGATGTTTACTTCACTGAGCACGATGTCAATCGTAAGTAAATACCATATAAAATAGTTACATAGATAGTTGACAACACTTTTTCATTTATCCTGTAGAAGAGTTGGCGCGTCGCGCTGCTTCTGCCGCAGCAGAGATTCGCGCCAACAAATCAGCTGCTGCCCATGCTGCGTGCCATCCGTATGAGCCATCCACAAGTGCTGACGCCGCCTCTGAAGTGTTAATGAATGGCTCCAGAGAAGAGACAACAGTTAAGAAAAAAGGCTCAGCCCTCAAACGTCGCGCTAAGAAACTTGTATCCTGCATCTCTGTGCGCAAGTTGAGTCATTGTCGTACATCGTAGGTGATCCCCTTCTTCTACCCATACCCCTAGTTACTAGAGTAATATGGAAAAGTAATAAGTTTGTTAACAAATTGTGAGCAACTTTTTGGTTTTTGTTTTCGTTTTTTGTTGTCTTACGTTCGCCAAGTATTTATTAAGATAAAGAGAGAGTTTGAAAAAGAGAGTTATTAAGGTGTATCCCCAGAGCTGAGACATTTAGTTAGCTTAGAAAGCGGATGAGCAGCAAAATGCAAGTTAAATCCAAGTGACAATACCGTGTATTATACTATGAGAGAATTATTAAGGTCGTTGATATGTATTAAATGTAAAGAACAAAACACGTTGAATAATTGCAATTAGCAAAGTTGTGTTAAAGTAAACGTCGCGTCGAAAAACGCGCAAGCAAGAAATGAAAAAGTTCAAATGCAACTATTGTTGGCTTTAATATCTTCTAAATCAATGCAATTTACAGGCGCCAACTATACACAAACTGCTGGACAGTATTTGCAATGGAAAATTTATGAGATTAATAAAAAACGAACCATTGAAGTATATATTTAAATAAAATTGCATTTAGTTCAAACAGAAAGGAAAGACGATATTTATGACAGCGATTACAGCTCAGATACTTGTACCCGATTAGCTGTATGTTGTTGCATGCAAAATCCGCTCATATTTGAAGTACACTAGCTAGTATTTTTAGTTTTTAATAAAAAGCGTATTCGATACTCATGTCAAGTGTCAATTATGCTTTTATTAACTAATTTAAATTATAGCTTTTGTGCCTTTAAAGATATGCACAAAATGTAAACTTTTAACTTATTTACGTAGTTTTCAAAATGTGCTTCATTATTTAACGGCTAGGCTTAACTAATAGATACATAATTGTCTATTACTCCAATTCCACAACTTCAATACCGGATGAGTTGGACTTAGGCAATGCCGTAAAAGGCTCTGCTATTGCTGGCATTACTGGGTTGACATGTAGATCGCTCATAATAAACATTTGATGATAGTGAGGTCCCAGCTTATTAAGCTTCTTTTGCATTAGATGACGCAGAGTATCTACATATTGCGGCGCCACTTTGGCTTGACTTGTATTGCGCCAGTGTAGGCCATTGTTATCAACGTGGAAGAGAGCTGGCGACGGGACATTGTCTTTCAAATAGTTCCAAATGCACTCGCGCAGCAGCATTGCAATCTGTAAATTAAATTATCATTTGAACAATATGTATAAGTATGTAGGGCTCATGTAATAACTAACCTCTGGCGCTTCAAAGTGCTCAATGATTGTATGGAGATTAGAAAGCGGCGGCGGTATCAGCTGACTCATTGCCAGCAGCTGTAGAAGTTTTTTAGTGCAGAGCATAAGCTCGTCGTTGGCGGCTGTCGGTTGGAATTTGTTAACTAAAAGAAATATGAGATGTACAAAACTATTAAATTATATTATTTATTCTCTTACCATTTTTGCCACGCCAATGATGCAGACATGTAGCACACAGTGCACGAAGCAAGACCGAGGAGTAGCACAATGCAGGTCTATGTGTCGCTATCAAACCGAGAACTGCCCAAAGCACAGGTGAAGTTATAAAGGCACGTCGTATTTGCATATCTCTTTCCATGGTGACTCGGGTAAATTCCTCGTCGGGGAATGGCAGTCCATTGTACATAACATCTGTTGACACTAGTTCTACAAGTGTGAGTGAGACCATTGAATATCCCTCAACGTTGTTGGGTTTATCCTAGTATGGAAAAGCAAATAAGTTACAAAGAAATATGTGTCGTAAATGTTTTTCAAGAATATATTACCAGATCTGTGCAGCATGCATTTATTGCCTTTAGATATAATGCCTGCTTTTCTGCATCACAACTTTTGTTGTTTGTCGGCAGGACAGGACGTAGTCCACGTCCAATAATACCTGAATGTAGCACAGAACGATTTGAGTTTGTTCCAGCGGTGGTATGCAAATTTTGTACTATTAAAAGCTCGTGCTCAGGAATTTTTAGTTCATCTAGCTCGTATTCCTCCAACTGGCCAAGTAAGTGACCATGATAGAATAGAGCACTTTCTATCAACTCCCGCAGGCAGACTGTCCGTGCAATTTTGCGGGCCGAGCATTGTCGTTGCAGCAACGAAAATGCACGATGAGCGGCTGCTGCCCGACGGATGACAGCTTGAAGATGAACGAATATAGATTAGTCAGTTGCTTATGGGAATCAGGTGGGACACTTACTTTGCTCGGTGAGTCCCACAAAGAAATATTTGACGCTAAGTACCGCTAGTTTCAGCACCAGTGGTGTTCGCAGCACATTTGTACGTGAACCAGCCTCAATAGTGTTCAAGAGCTCTACAATGAGATGTGCCAAGCGCATACGTCCTTCGTCTCGGGTCTTCTCTGTGCTGGTTTCTTCATTTATTTCCAGCTTGGGGCGTTTTATGGTGTCATTACCGTTATGCATTTCATAATTCGGTTCAATTCGATTGTTGTTGTTAGCCTGTTGCTGTTTAAATCTCTCTGCACTTTGCTCCGCAGCAACCTTATCCATTCGGAGTATAAGCTTTTGAACAGTGCAATCGAATATTTGTATTATCTTGGGAAGGCATTCGTTCAATGATTGCGTCAAGATCTGGGGCTTTATGTGTGGAAATGGATTCTTCTTGTGCATTCTGCAATACAAACAAATATAAATAAAGCTCAATTACCAAATAACAAATATAAACTCACTTAGACAGCAGATTGAGATTGTAAAAGGTATTATACGCTTCTGTCGGAGTACCCGGATCTATAGGCAAGCGATTGTTAACCTGCTCCTGCAGTGTTATATCCTCTAGTACCATTTTGAAACCCTGTGTAATGCTGGGAAAGTTTAGCACACCGCTTTGGCCACCCAGAAGGCGCATCAGAGCGCCAATGGAACTGGGATGTTGTGCATACGATTTGCGCAGTAATTGTGATATGGTTTGATAATAAATATGTGGATGTTGGGAGGCTGGAAATGGCAATACATTAAATAATGATTTAAACTTTGTATATTTTTTTTGTACTCACAAACTACAAGCAGCAACCGCACAGCGGTTTGTTGCTCTAAGATATTTGGGCTCAGACAACTTTTCCAGAGCATGTACTTGGTCTCCTCAAAAGCCAAATCTCCAAGTAATGGAAAGTTCCGCATGTTGAGAACCCATTGCTCCAGTTCTTGCATAGATGTGTCCAGGAAATCCTGACACCATACATACTTTTCAGCCATTTTCGAAACCATTAGAAGCAACTTGGCTCCATGCTGATTAAGGCGTAGCACAGCATTGTTCAGAGATGGTTGCATGTCAGCAAACATTTTGTTAGTCAACCACAGTGGTGCCTTCAGAACAATTGCCTCGCACATATCTTCGGTGTCTAAAATGAAAGAAATCAACTTAATATCATATACTATAAGTAAAAATTAATGTAGTTATACTTACAAATATCTATGAAAACATTAACTAAACTCTGAAGAATAGCATCTGAGTAGTTTGTTATTATGAGCAGAAATGGAACTATAGCCACATCTAATTGTTTTTTGGGTGCTAGCCCATCCTTAAGCATTTCACGGAAGGCAGCACACAATTCTTGCTCGTGGCAGGATGTCATATAGTCCAATATTCCCGCTTCAGAGTCTAAATGACAACGATAATCCTCCATAAATCTCTTAATTCCACACTGCAGGATTTGCATTATTATTTTGTAGGGAAAACAGCCTCCCAGTCGGGCAACTATCCAGTCAAAGGTCATGGGATAGCGATGAAATGCATTTAGCATTGTCTCTACGCAGGATTCCGCCTCAGAATTACTCAGCTTACGAAAGCAACTGTTGATCAATGTGAGCAGGCCGTGCATAGCACTGCATTCCAACCAGTAGTTACACGAAGCAGGGATGGTCATTCGACGTTTTGTGTACTTATCCGATAGTTTAGCAACCAGTTCTAAGCTCCAATTAGCAATTAGTGGCGACCAAGCTGGCGGACCTTTCCACACCAAATTCTGAAGCGAGGTCTTGACCATATTAAAGCTTTCGTATTCCTCGGCACGCAACTGCTGCTGTCTGTTTCCACCTTGCTTCATTTGGGATACGGGCAGACCAGTTTTTTGGTCAATCATGTCAGGTGAAATATACAGTTGCACGCCGATCTCCGCCAGTATGCCAAAGTAATCAAACACGATGTCGCGAGTGGCCGGCAGTTCATCTAGAAAACTCAACCTGTGTGCGCAAAATGCAGGGAAAACCATTATTTGGGCATTCATATGTTTTGCATGCTTATACTTACGCAACTTTAATGAGTGAGGGTTTCGTAAGTATTTTTGGATTACTGTGCCCACTGCTAACTGTTTCTATGAATTGTTTTAGTTGATCTAAAATATTTTGCTGCAACATTTTCACTGTTTGTTTGGTTTATTTTCATTAGGCAGTCGGTATCGCGAAGTACTCATTTGTTGATATCGCATCGATAGTATCGAAACTGAGAGCTGTGCGATAACAGCATAACGATATTTGAATGTGGCGATAACAAACGAAGGAAATGAATCGATTAACATTTGGTAGTAAATAACGGTTTGTCAGATAAGGTATTGAAATGATTTTATTATAAATGAGGGTCTTATTTAGCATAAAAATGCAACAGAAGCAGCCAATAAAAGTTTAAGGTTATCGGTGAGTTAAGTCAATAGCAAAGTGATAGAAATGTAAACATATCTTAAACATGTCATTGAAATAATGTGCATTTTATACATTTTGGGAAACCCTATCAATAATGCTAATAATCTCATTTGTTGTAACTTAAACATTGATACTACTTCCAAGCGGTCATTTAAAAGTTCAAAAGTTTCCACTGAATCAATCAAGATGCACATAAAATACATAATTCAAAATCTTTTGCCAATATACATATAATGCATTTTCTGCCGTTAGTTCAATAACGAGTTTTGTGTGTGTATTGATCGTAGATTGTTAGTGTTATGTTGAAGCGCATATCATTTGCATTCGACAGATGATATACATAATATGTTCATAAAGTATGCAAGATAAAAGCGGAACTTAAATTTAGTAAATTCTCATGCAAATGCAAGGTTCAATGCGACGTTGCTAGACGATTATGCAGACGAGAAGTATTTCTGTGCATCTCAGTGCTAATTGATATAATTGTCCAACTTGATACTAATACAATGACCAATTAATATTAGTTAGCTGATTCATTAGGTTTTTGTGTCAACCTGTTGACCTTGATATCATTTTTCAGCATTGCCGATGGTAAAATAACTTGCGCAATTTCTAATACCTTTGTTGATTTTATGTGTGTACTAAACCCAACCAGTGGTCATCAACTTCATCCGAACTGATGATCATTATCATGAGCCACTATATACCTTACATTCACACTTTAGGCAGGCAGTTGCTGCTGCTGCCGTCTCTGGGGCTGCGGCTGCGGCTGCTGTTGATCGATTTGCTTTGAACTTGTTTGGGATGTTGACAAATGTTTTTAAAATGGGCGCGCAGCACGTTTTTTTTGTAGTTTTGTTGTATGGAAAGTCCAGTTGCAGTGTTAATTCAATGTTTTATTGTCTTTTCCGAGTTTTTGGCAAGGCCTAAACAGGTTTCCCTTTTGCCCTGTAATCTACTATAGTACACACCATATGTACGTATATTATTCTTGCCCATATCTATCGAGCTGTCTGTCAGTTTTCATTTTTTGTACCCTCTGTGCGCGTTGCCTAATGCAAATGCCACATAAATGTGAGAATGATTTGCAGAATTAGAAAATGGCGCTTGACTTAACCGTTATTTAATAATCATAACAATAATGATGGCTGCAGCAAGTGCAGCAACAATAACAACACGATGTTCGTGTTACTGCAATGTGGCTACAGTCTACACCAACACCAACTCCAACGTCGACGCTGTCGTTGCTGCTGCGGCTGTCTTTGTCTTTGAATTTAAAACTTGGAGAGCTATTGAAGCTCTCTGGCAGCGCCAAATCCACGCATCAATCATTGAGAGTTGCACAATGCCAATGGAGGGCGGTGGAGGAGGAGGAGGAGGCCACAAGTGCCAGTTACTGCAGTTAAAGTGATCTGTTGTTGTTGTTGTAGCTGCAGCATTTAGATTTGAGTTAGTTAAAGATTTTCTTGTTAGCTCATTAGAGTAGAATATCGTATTGTTAGCCTTTGCACGCGTTACACCAATTTTGGTTAATTCATCAAACGCGCAAAAGACACGAGTCGCCCTTGAACCTTTGGTTTGCTGGTTAGTGGCTAGTTTGCCCATTATTATTATTTTATAATATACTGTCTATGTTTAAATAAGGTTAATGGCAGCAACGTGTTTACAATAAACAAACAAAAACTACGTCAGAAAAATCGCCAACAAAAATCTTCCGCGCAGGCAACACCCACAAAAACCTTACCAAAGATGGTTAACGGCCTTAGCATCCAACTATGTATGTATGTTTCATCTGCCCGTTCATACTCGTGGTGTTGTGTATTTTCCCGTGTGTTTTGTGCACCTGAAGGTCGCCCAATTAACCGAACAGGTAACATACAAGTCTGTGAACTTTGGTAAGCAAAACAAACTCATTTATTGTATATATTCAGTATGATCGAACAGTAGCATTTTTTGCTTTGCCAAATGTCATTGTACCTGCATGATTACATCGCCGGAAGCTGAACAAACACAGATATACTATATGCATATATTCACTGCGTATCCGGAGCGGGGGAGTCTAAAGACAACAGGTCGAGACCCTCTGGTTAGATTGATGGCCAGTCAAAGAGTCTAAAAACTGGAAGTTGTAAATTAACTTTGACTTGTACCAAACTATAATTCCGTATGTATAAAGTAAGGAAAATTCAAAATGTATTTAGACTTGAAAGCAATGAGCAAAATCAAGGTAATATAAAATAATTACTAATTAGCCAAGCTTCATTAGATTTTATTGCATTATTTTCAATAATAGCCTACACTTTTAACTGCAACACAAAATTATATATTGGAAAGTTTTATTCATTATATTTCTAATAACATTTTGTTTTTTGCTTTGTCTTTAGATTCTAGATATGAATAATACTATATATATATCTTTATAGCGGAAGATATTTGTGATATCTATAATACGTTTGGATTAATGTTCAGAGCACGTGCATAAATTGCCACCTTAGGTCAACAGAGGGCTAAGTACTATATAGTGTGTGCATTTTGTAAACAAGTGTAGGTGTCTGAGAAATTCTGAATATGCAAATAGAACTTTGAATATTGCCTCATACTGTTGTTGAGAATCCCCGAGTGAAGTTTCCAAATATATGTATAAAATGATTGAATTTGCAAGTATATTTTAGAGTGTAAGTGCTAAAGGGCGTGAGATAGTTAGCGAACAAATTCGAAAAGATTTTCCAAATATTACGCGTGTTGGATTTCCCTAGAGATAATACGTTGGATGATGACCTAGACTAATACGCCCAGTTGACACTTGCGACATCTTTCGAACTAACCGCAAGATCGGAGAGAGGCTAAAAAGAATTGAATAAGCAGTAGAATTTTATTTCGTATAGCAATGCCAGCCAGAGTATTAAACTTGAGATTCATTTTGAAGACATTCGAATTCTATCATCCCACAATGGGCTTGGTTCGGTTTGAAACGATTAGATAGTTTGCTGAAGCTCGGCAGCATCTGGTTTATGATCGAGGAAGCCACTGTTGACCATCGCGGGCGGTTCTGATTCTGTAGTAGAGCGACACGACACATGGCATATCCAATAAACGAGAGCCATTGTGTTTTTTTTCACGACTCTACCGTCGTGGCGATCATCTTTAATATATATATAAAAAAAAACGCATACACATATAAGTGAATAACGCACACATACTCATACGAATGGCTTTATACTATATACCGAATAAACAATAGAAAAATGCGGCCAGCGACACATGTCTATATTTTAGTCTGGCTCTTTTATCAGGAATTTTAAATGAGCGCAAAACTTTAAACTGGTTTCGTCTCATTATTATTTATTTTCATCAATATCTACTAAAGTGAATTGTGCACGGCGCTCCTCCTCTCATTCATTGTGCTTTATTTTTCTTATTTTTGCAAATAGTTTTCCTTATTCAGATGTGGGATTGCGAAAAAAATAACTTAATATTCGCATGAATATGCAGATAGGCTTCAAGTCAAATGCACTTTTTTTGCGTTATTTTTTTGGTTTTTTTTTAAGAGCTTGTAGTGTCATCAAAGGTTAATTAACGGTTTTGCATGGGCTTTCACAGAACTTTGCACTCTGCGCTCGGCGCTGGAGGCAAGAAAATATCATAGTGCCAATACTTGATAACAGCTTAATAATAATTAACACTGCCCTGGTGGGTGCAAAGGGTGCCCAACGAGCGAGAGTAGAGGCAGTGGGAGGGAGAGAGAGAGAGAGAGCGATCTAGCGAATGAAAATGTAAAATACCGAAGGGCCGACCAAATCGCAAAGCTCAAACGCAACTCAAAGTCGAATGCGGCTGCTCGCACCCGCAGCAGCAGCATCCTTGCTCATAACCGAAACGCAGCAGACGAAGTGAGAGCGCAGCGCACGCTCAAACGAACGAACGCACACATACCCATGCATGTACATAAACGCAACAGCTCTCGCACTCACACACGCACACAGACACGAGCGCTGACAGCACAACCTGTATGCTGGTTGTGGCTTGTGAGTGTGTTAATGTTGAAGCTGCGCTCAGAATTTATCAAAAGCTTCGCTTCGCTCACCAAAACGCCAAACGCGACGTCGACGTCGCTGCCGGCCACCGTGTGCTTCGTATAAAAGTAAAGCGACAGCATGAAATCAAAGTTATTTCAGTGTTTTTGATTTGAATGGTTAAACGTACGCTCTCTCACCCAGTCCCGGTCGAGTTCAATTCAGACGACTTGACACACAGACACTGAGACTCAGACGTAGTCGAAAATATTAAGTTGGTAGTTGGCAGTTGGTCACTTGGTCAGCGGAAACTTTAATCCACTCATAAACACACACAGACAAACACACACACACACATACACACACGGGAGTGTAGATATGACTGTGATTTAGTTAACAATTAAGCATATTCAACATTTAATTCGAAAAATAAAATTAAAAATCGAATTAAATCGTATATGAGTTTGTGTGACTCGTGCGCGTGTTAATCGATCGATCCAATAACTATATTCTATATCACAAGTATTAAAGTCCAATGCAAAAGTAGAAGGATAATAATAATAGTGTGCGAATCAAGTGCATTGAAAGAAATTTAAGAAAACAAGTGAAAGAAGTGAAAAATAAAATACACGACTGACCCCAAGAGCCGCAGATAATCAGCAAACTTGTCAAAATGGTGAGTGTAAATAATATGAAT
This sequence comes from Zaprionus tsacasi, assembly GCA_018904105.1. NCBI lineage: Eukaryota > Metazoa > Arthropoda > Insecta > Diptera > Drosophilidae > Zaprionus > Zaprionus tsacasi. The sequence goes on along the minus strand of JAEIFR010000024.1, from coordinate 103,709 downwards.
ATATGTATATAAAAATACAACTTTACTTGCCAGATGATACATAGTTTATTTTCGCATTACATTCTGTTTGTGAAACTTAGGAATCCCTTATGAGTTCTAGTAGTCAAGCACATAAAAAATTGTAATTAATTGTTATTATTAATTTCCACTCGTTTCGTCTTAACGCGAAAAAACCTTCTATCTATAATATTCTTCTCACTCGAACATTTCGTGTTTTTCCCCAGTGTCAAGTGCTTTCTCCGTTTTCCCCCATCATTCTTAGTTCGTGCAGTTTGCTCTCTACAACGTTTCTGCAGAAATGCAAAGAAAAGAGTAAAAAAAAAAAAAAAAAAGTAGTGGAGTTTATGTTTACCAAGTACAAATTTTCAAAAGTTTTCAATGCCTTTTCTTCGAAAATTGTGCAGCGCACGTTGCTTTCGTTTTTGCTCGTTTTGCTTTCTTCAGTCTTCGTCTTCGTCTCGACTCTTGTTTTTGCGGAATTCTTTACTTGTCGTTGTTTTTTTTTTGTTTTCTCTGTGATATTTTCTTGAAGATTTTCACGCGACTTTGAATTATTATGGTGTTGGTATCGGTTGGCCCGAAAATTTCGTTGTTTGTAGTTCTGTTTTGCTAAAGCTCTTCGCACTTGAACTCTTGCAACATGTGCAGGCAGAGCTGTCTGTGTGTGTGTGTGCGTGTTTGCCAGTTTGTGAAGCATGTATATGTATGTATGAGTATAGTAACAGTAAATCTGCAAATTGCAGGCACTGCAAGTTTTTTTTTTTCCGATTTCTCACTGTTGCGTCTGTGGCTTGGTGAAGTGAAGGTCGTTTTGTCGCTAGCCGAAGGAGGGCGCGCTGGTGGAGCGAGGGTTGCCGCCGCTGCTGCTGGCCTGACAACATTTTATACGGAAATGCAGCAACGGCAACAGCAAAGTCAGAGCCCGAGCTGACCTTGAATCTTAACTGGATAACTGGATAAGTTGCTGCACGCTATACCATTTGCGGCTGGCAGTAAAAAAATGATTTTAGCCTTTATTACGCGCGTTTGCAGGTGATTGGCTATGGCGATGGGCGATGGGCGATGGCAAGTGAAATGGATACGAATGGTTTCATGGTCAGCACAGCGGATGCCTCTCGCTCTGTCTCTCTCTCAAAGAGATTGCCTCAATTGCTGCTGCTGCGGCTGAGACTGCTGTTGCATTGTTTTTGCCCTGCGTTTTGCTTTGCTTATTCGTCGCTTTAGGTCTTTACATTTTTTTCTTTTTTTCACTCATCATTGAGCCGCGTTGTGTATGTAGAAATCTCCCAATGATTTTTATATTCATTCAGCGGTGAAGCTGCAAATTCGAGTCGAATGGGAGGAAGACAAACGCGTTGACCAATCGCAGCTGGCTAATGATCCGTCCAAGCGCCCATTGCACCACTTTACAACAACCGACAAACATACATACTTTGGCTATATATGTGTGTATATATGTATTCAAATCTTGGACGCCTTTTGTCATCCTCCTTTGCTTGGCACGATTGCACAATAATTATTACAGCTCTATTTTTCATCAGCTTTTTATTTTATTTTTGGGATGATTTTGCATTGCGCTTTTGACACTGAAAAAAAAAAAGAAGAGCATCAACAAGCGACAAATTGTTAAGCTGCTGACGCAGCCGCAGCCTGCGTCCATTTACTAGGCCAGTTGCCCCAAATTGATTTTAATCAAGCGATTTACTTGCAATTGCCGTCAGCTGCGCACCGCGTCGTATTGGTGTTGGCGTTGACGCTTGCGTCGCTGCCTGTGTTGACCGAGAGAGCGAGATTAGGAGAGAGCGCAGAGAACAATTGAACGCGTGCGCTCAGCTGTTATGAGAGAGCGAGAGAGAGTGAGTGCGATAAGTTGCCGCTGCTGTTGTTGTTGTTGTTGGCCAGTCACATGTGACTTCGATATTGTATGCTGGTGCTGTTAGTTCGACGCGGCGTATGCGCGATATTGCAATGAGAGAGGGAGAGAGCGCGAGAGCGATGCACACACAGTCGCATTAGCCGTCTGCCGCTGCAGTCGCCGCATTTTGCAATCGCCGTGCAATTTGGCCAAAGGTTTATTGTCTAACATTGAATTTTGTGCGTGCCTTTAGCCTATTTTTCGATACAAATACACACATGAATTTGCGCCCGCATGTGCCTTTCGTGTGTGTGAGTGTGTGCCCAAAGAGTTAACTCTTATTTTCGTACTCGCTGAAGTCGCATTGCTACGATCCGTTTCGATCCGGCTGCTCAATTACACAGTACTATATAGTATATCGCGCACAAGTGCTAAAAACTGATAAAAGTGTTTTGTTGTATTGTTGCTGTTTCTGTTCTTGTTTCGGTGTGTGTGTCTGTGTGTGTTCCCTATGACGTCGCCAGAGTCTTCTTATCGTGTTCTCATTGAAGTAAGTGTCACCCTAAATCAATTATTGCTCAGTAAAGATTAGGCAGAGAGAGAGAGCGGTGCATGTTTATATCGCGTTCTGTGATAAAACTTTCGTCATATTCCATTTAATTCAATAAACTTGTAAACATATATAAACAATAAAATATCGTATTTGTATATATGTAAGTGAATTCTAATTAACTGCACAATGATCTTCGCATTGTTTAACTTGTTCGTCAGAAAGAAGAGAAAGAAAGAAAAAAGAAATTAAAAAACGTTTAACGACATCTGAATGTACGATGTCAGTAGAGAACAGAATGTATAATATCGATATTATTATAATGTACTTCGTCAAGTTATTAATGGGCTGGCAAACAGCAAATGCCACCTCGAACTCGTCAATCGGAATAATACAAAAATACAGGTTTTCGTATAATCATTAAAAAATATGTATAGTGAATATATGTATTTGCATTGTTTCATTACAAGAGTCTTATACAAATCTCAATGACCTGACCTGAGAATAATTTAGAATTCCACATAAATAACTCCGAAAATGTCAACGAACGTTTCTAAATGTGCAGCAAAATACGAAAATAAACCGGGTGCGATGAATCGACGATTCGAGATATTTTTCACAGCGATAAGTAAATCGATAACTGACAATGGCAGCACGCCTGTTTGCCAGACAACATGTTATTTAGCATGTCGAACGACTTGCGGGATTTCGGATTAAAACCCGTCAGTCATACTTATTCGCCAAATTTTGATCGCGCGATGATGCGGGAGTGCGCAGTGCGGGCCAGAGCAATGCCTATCAAAACTTGAGATTTCTTACTGACTGAATAAACTGGCTTACGCAGCTCTCGAGTATTTGCAGCTGTGCACTTGACTATTGACTAACAACAGCAGCAACAACAACGTTTTTGTAACTGGAAACGCGCCTAAAACGCGTGAACGTCGAGTCCTAAAAGCGACTTCTTTTTTTTTTTTGAAAGCAGCCCCAAAAGCTACAACATCATCAGAAGAACACTACCAACAACAACAACAACAACAAGGGGTCTTGCACCAATTACTCGGCATGTTAGGCCAAACACAGCGACGTCTCTCAGGCAGACAGACAGTCGGACAGACAGACAGGCAAGATTGCCACATTAACGCGATTTAGTTGCTCTAAAAGACGCGAGCGCGCGCCCGCTCAAACAAGATAGATTCAACTGATATTTATACAAACAAACAAACACACATATATCACATATACCTACATGCACACATACTCACACAGTTGTTGTTTCGGTTTTCAGTTTTCGGGTGTATTTATTGCGGCAAGTGCAGCAAAGCGGTTTTTAATGCTGCTTGTCACTGTTGAAACCGCCTCTGAGAGTCGCGCGCGCGATTTTATCCGCCAGCAAGAGTCGCTCGCTTTGATGGTGAATGTGAATGTGAATGTTGTGTGTATGGATCGTGTTGCATTTTCAACTTGACCCATAATGCAACTGCAACAGCAACAAGGTGCAACATCAGCGAAAAAATGCTCTTTTGCTTTTCCCCTTTTTTTATGATTTTATTACCCTAAAACCATGCTCAAATTAATGCTAAGCTAATTGCATGTGCTTAAAGCGCTTTTCGAGCCAGCCAAGCGTGTGTGTGTGTGTGTGTGCTGGAGTGTGTTGTCTGCATTGGTCCATTCATGATTGCATAATTCGTCTTATTAGACAAGATGCCGCTTGAGTAAAAGTCTTGAGCTGAACCTGAATTTTGGCTTCAAAAGCGAGTTGCACACACAGACAAACACGTGCACACACACACACACACACACACACAATCGCATGCCCGATCTTTACGTGTGCTGCGCTCAACTTGACCTATAAATTGATTTTGATGTTGTGCAGGTTCCACACAATTCATTTTTCTCTCTTTCGTTCATTCAGTTTTAAGTTTTTTCGTCTATTCAAAGTAAATTTACGGTTCAACATTTTGTTGATTTATTGTTTTTTTTTTGGTTTAATTTTTATTTCACCGAAAAGCACCCGAAAATCACCACTCTTTCGATCGGGTGTAGTTTTTTTTTTTTGCTTTTTTCATTTCATTTAGTAATTTTTAAACCAGTTCCGTAGTGCCCCTTATTTTTACGTAGCTTTTGTCTTTCTACTGCTGTGGGGGAGGGGGGGAGGTGCTGTATGCGAGAGTTGGCAACGGGAAAGTAAAAGTGTTGAGCTGCACAATTATACGGATTTACAAATGGGAATTCATATCTTGTATACGGTATAGTTGTTGTTTTCATCTTTTGTTTGTTGTTCAGTTTTTTTTTTTATAGCATAGCAAATTACTTAGTGCCGCCCCATGGCAGATGACACACACACACACACACACCCAGTGTGCTTTATATAAGCACAAGTTGCACCGGCAGCCCCATTAAAATAAATCAAATTTAAAGTGAACCAAAAATGTATATGTAGTATATATATATATTTAGACAGCATCAAGAGTCGTAATCGCATTCACAGTCGGAGAAAGACTGAGAGTTGGCAAAAACCAAAAAAAAACCCAAAAAAAAACCTAAAGCGGTGAAAAAAGAGAGACGCAAGCCCGTCCAACTGCCCGGTTGGCCTTGTAAAGCAGCAGCATCTCTATGTGCTCGTGTGTTAGTGTGTGTGTGTGTGTGTGTATAAGGTATACTTAACTGCGGGTATACTACCAAAAATTTGGACTGTGCATGTTGCCTCATCGCCTCATCGCCTCATCGCCGCCTCAACACCTTTTTATCATGTTGCCCAGCTGCCGTTGCCCTCTTCCCACTTTTGCATTTGAAACTTGTCTTGCTGATGTTTTTCTTGTTGTTGTTGCTGCCTTTGGCTGGATCATTATTATGGCAGGGATTTGGGTCCAGCATTTGCTGCGTCTTGGGTTAATTAATTGCCACGATGTTGTAAAGTGTTAATAACAATATTGTTGCCAGTTTGTTGTTGCTGTCATTCGTTTGTTTATTTGTCTCTTGGCCTTTTATTGATCATTTAATTGTTGCTGTTGTTGTTGATTCTCTGTAAGCGCGAATCACAACAACAACAATAACGACCTTGCATTTTGTCTAAATATTATTACTTGATTTATATTCGTCTCATGTTGGGCAACATTTAATTTATTTAATTTAACACGCTCTCTTCTCGAGACAATCGACTCGTTTTGTAAGCCCTGATTTATTTTGACCACATGCAAATTTATTTGCCTTATTTCTTGTCTTCAAGTATGTATAGTATGTATGAATAACTAATTCAGGGGCGTCGTTGTATACCTCAGCCTCAAAGGGAGGCTGTAATGGACCGGTTGGCCACCAAGAAGTTCAAGTTCAACTTGCCAGAAGACTGACCTATTATTTTATATCATATCAAATGAAAGAAACATTGTATTCTATTAAATCGTATCAAAATTTGCATTAGCTTATTTATATATTGTATATTTTTAAGTTTCTACAGATGCCTTTAGATCATGTTAATATGATTAGATAATTGCAAGCTTAGATTGTGCTTATGAAACACCAGCAAGTCTATATTTTCCATTCTGTGCATATAACTTAAATTAATAGTTTAATAATACGTCCCAGCTTAATATTGCACAACTCGTGTCCTAAGTGAACGCATTGAAATCTCGTTGAAATTCGAGTTTTTCACCGTGGGAAATACCTTGGCGTTTATTTGCCTAATTCCCCGTAGTAAATTATAGTTATATTATTATGCGATTATTGTGTCGACTGAGTGAGAAGTGACAATTCCAGAAGGCATCAAATTGACATTCAACGGCGATTAGGGCCTTTCGACAGCTAACCCCACAGTCGACAGTCCGTCTGTCTTTGCGACAGACATGCTTCACGTTTAGCCGTTAGTTGCATATTAGCGGAACAATTAGTTGTGGCCAAGGTGGAGTGGAAATACAAAAATCCCATTGTGCCGACATTTTCAAGTTGCGGGATGAGATGGGATGCGATGAGGGGCGATATGTGTTAGTCATGGCCCATGACTGCGATTGCATTTTGGGTTAGGCCCAAAAGCGGAGGAATTGCCGCTTGGCAAACAACAATGCCCAATGCTGATGATGAATGCTCATCAGTAGCGGGTGGGGGGTGCAAGTGGTGGGTGGGGGGAAGTGGCAGCATCAGCCTCAATAATTGACATTGTAAATTTTGAGTTGTTGCTCATTTTTTTTTGAGTTGTGTCTCTGCGCTTATGGCACATAATAAAGCGTTAAAATGTAACGCGCAACAACAGCAGCAGCACCAGCAGCAGCAACTGCTGGCGGCGGCGGCAACAACTGCTGACCACAGCGACAACGACAACAACAACAACAATTACAAATACCTTTTTACACTTGCCGCGCCGCTGACGGAAGCATTTTTGTGGGCTTTTTGGGAAAGCATTTGGCGCTGCTGCTGCTGCTGGCAGCGCGTGTGAACCAAAGAAAGCGAAAAAGGGTCAGCCGACTGACTGAGATGCTGCGCGGTCGCGGTCTCGGCTGCGCTTACGCAAACAGCGGATCGCAGCGCACAGTGTCCGTCTTTATGTAACATCAATACCAACACCAACAGCAGCAGCAGCAATACAAGCCGCCAGCTACAAAGAAAAAAATAAATGAAAAAAAAAATTACTCTCGAAAAGTGAGCTCTTTAGTGGGGGGCAAAGTCCAGCAGTCCAACATCAAAATTGGCAAAATTCTGAAACACGGATTCGACACATTAACCGACAGCAACATCATGATGAGTAGCAAAATTGAGCAAATATTTAGTGACGCTGCCTATATACATACATCTACAGTATGTACATAAATATGTTTATAAGCTTCACACGTGTGTGTGTGTGTGTCTGTTTGTGTGGCGACTAAAGCTTAATCAATAGATAATTTCGAGCGAGCTTTTGTAGCCCAGAATAGAGCCCAAAATTTCCATACGCTTTGGCTCAGTTTCGTATGCTCGTTTATAAATTATAATTAAATCTGCGTATTAATAGATAGATATCTGAAGATACCGGTTTGGCATAGTCTTTGCTTTTTTAGCTTTTATATTTTTCTTCTTTTCTTTTTTTTTGTTGTTACATTTTCTCGCCAGCAAGTTCAACAAACCGCACACACACACACACGTCAAATATTTGACAAATTATAAATAAAGTTTTGCCTGTTTTGCCTACAAATCGTTAGATTTGTGATGTGTTGCTGTCGCCCGCCCACCCAGAAACAGAGGCTGCATTTATTAAACTAAAGTAAACAAATTGCGCAGAACAGTTGCAAGTAAATGTGAAAGGGGCAGGGGGGGGGGGCGGTAGTAGCGAATCAATTCGCACTGCGCGCAGCATTCAAAGCTGCCTCATTATTATTTGATCAGACTGCATGGCCAACTGTGTAACGACAAGTGCGAACATGTGCGATCAATTAATACGGATGTTTTTCGCAGAAATGCAAAACAAGCGACATACGAAAATGACTTGCGAATATTTGTTGTATTTGTTGCTGCCCACGCCTGACAGCGTGCCGCGTTTGTGTCCTAAGTCTTTTGTTTTTTTGCGATAAGGCTGTGACAACTTAATGTGAAATGTGTGAGAGGGGGAGGGCGTGGGCTAGTAGGATTAATTTGATTGATTAACTGCTCGAATTGCGCGACTGCCAATTGGCGATTTCCGCTTTTGCCAACAATTGTTCGTTCTGGCCAAAAACGCGCGCTAGGAAATCGTTTTGGGTTGAGCCCGAAAAACACTTGTAAATCGCTTAACGGTTCTGGCAAGTGCCACAGCATCATCATCTACACGGAAATGCACTGAATGCGCTTATGAAGTGCACTTGCTAGACTAACGAATAGATAGACAGATAGTCAGACAGTTGGACGGACAAACCCAACCAGTTATGGCTAAAAACAACAACGAAAAACTAAAGCAAAACAAACAATTAAATTTAATTGCACTCTCTGTGCGCCACACACCGAGTGCAGTTTAAGACCAGTTAAATATGTATTATTCCAGCCTTAATGTGCTGTTGGGAGTGTGAAAAAAATAAACTGGTTGGATTTATAGTCGGATCACTAGTCGGTAGTTTTCCTTAATCAAATGACAATTACTAGATATGTGAGTAAAGCTGTTCTTGACCTACGTCAGCTGCATAACTGAATAATGCAATAGTTTAATTGATCTGACGTTGACATATCTATTAGCCAGGCAATACGATAGATTCTTCTAGATCTCGTGTAGGCGAATATAAAATATATTCATAATTTCAGCTCGCTTCATTTACGATGACGTCGCGAAAGTGTTTTCTCAGCATGGAAATCTCGCACCGGAAGCACTTTTATCAAATTTGGATTTCGTTGTTTGTTTTCTTTTCTTTTAATATAATTTTTTTCTAGAGGCTGGAGGAAGGGAAAGGGTAAGGCTTTTCGGTGTAATTTCGAATTCAATTAGCCAGCCGAGTGGGTCATATAAAAAGTGAAAATCTCGCTACGTAATTAGATGCAATCACCGGCAACATTGTCGTTGTTTGTTTGGAGTCTCTGGTTCGGGCGGGGGGCTTTGCTCGCACTTGGAGTCGCAGGTGAATCATGATGCCATGGTGACAATCCGCTTCGATATTGGGGTTGACTGAGGGCTCTTAGCACGCTTCAGCGGTCACAAGATTGCGTCATATACAATACGTAGACTTTTTCATTTTTTGCCAGTCATTTGTACGGTCGGAAGGCGTGCACAGTGCGTATGCGTGATATGCGCAATGTAAGCAGCTGCAGATCCTCCCACTAGAAGTCGAGTGTCTTGGGTTGGTTAAGGTTATTAAGCAAGCCACACGCAACAGACTGACAGGTCTTGCCACACACACACACACAACGGGCTGCATGACAATAAAAATCACCGAATGCATCACGAGAAATGCCAAGCCAGGCAAGCGGGTTCTCCAACCAATAATTACAGTCTTCCCCCTCTTCCTCTCTCAGCTTCTCCTCTGCGCCACAGTTGGCCACACCCGCAGCCATGGCAGCGCTCTCCCTGGAGCTGCTCCATGTGTGCTCCGCTGTGCACTGCCTAATGGCAGGCACTGTGTATAGTACGTATACGTATGCTACATTAATGAAGCAAGTAAACGCCATGACTTGGCTTTCAACGCTTCAGGTGCTAAATGCTGACGAAGCTGCAACCAATGCGGAGGCACAGGCCGAGGCAGAGGCTGAGGTTGGGGCTGAAGTGTAGACAAGACGACAAATAGGCATTGTTTTGCCCAACAGACAGATAGACAGACACACTGATTGACTGGCGCACAGTGGCTTTTTAGGTCCGTTAGCTTGGCACTGCATGACAAGCAAACAAATGAGCACCGACAGGTGTTGGAGAGTGTTGGGGGGAGGGTGGTCGTTAAAAATTGCAAATGAGGCAACGATCTGTCATAGGAACAAAGGGCAGGATAAATAAATAAGCTAGTGCTGCCCACCTAATGAAACTTGAATTGCAGTTAATTTGCAGCTATTGCAAAATTGATCAAGTAATACATATGTAAATGGAGTAGAAAGAAAACTGATTGGGTATACTTGCAATTCAAATGCATTCCTGATTCTGAAAAATATTTAATTACTTTATTAATCTCTAATTTATGCATATTAAGAAGTATTTATCTGCACTCCCTGAATTGATTTTTCAAGATGAAACACGTTTCCGGCGCTGCTATTCTATTTGTTCAGCTGCAGCTGCTGCTGAATGAAAGTATGAATTATCGATTCGGCTTCGTACCCCCCCAATCCACATCTGATTAAAATAATTGCTCAACAGAAATTATAGATTGTTGGCAATGTGAATTACCAGCCGAATTCCACTCCACAAATCACGAGAATATGTTGACGCCTCTGCAATTTACAGCTACTTAATTGGCTGGACTTGATCGATATGTACTATGTATCTGTGTATTGTGTTACTAGCGTGTTGTTTCCGTAATTAACTTTTGCCCGATTATTTAAACAACGATTAGTATTAGCATAACTTGTTTAATTTTTTCATTTCACATCAAATTCAAATCATTGTTACAATCATATGTAATTTGTCCAATGAACCGCACAATTCAGTGTCTACTATAGCTATACGAATCATATGATATACAACTATAACCTGGTCAGCCCCATTGTGACTGATTATGCTCTGCACACCAAGGCTGTTGCAACAGATTAGACCAGTTTTTTTTTTTTTCTGTTTTCTTTCGTTTCTACGCTTTTTCTAATTTTTATTTTGGAAACTTGGTCAAATTGGCATAGGAATATTATAGAAAATCACGGGGCCGTCGCTACACAAACTACATACGGAAATTCGACGAGAATGCCGTTTATCTTGGCGATTTTTATGTTCCGTAGCCGGTTTTCTTTTTGCTGCTGCTGTTGTTGTTGTCGATTATAGTTTTTTTTTGGTGGCTTGCACAAATGATCCGATCCCGAGTCGGAGATCATTGCGGGTAGGTGGTTAGAGAACGGGTATGCTTAATTATGATCGCATAAGAGCAAAGCGTACAATGGGCACATTATAATGTCCGCCCCTTAGACCTTTCGATTGTGGGCAACAACTTGATGGATTTGCCAAGATTAGTCGAGGCGTCGCAGAGTCGCTTAATCACAATGTTGCAACTTTACAGCGAATGTTAAACTTTTTGTTTTTTTTTTTATTTTTGGTATTTTTATTGATTTGACATTTGAACCCCCGACTTACAGGCCGACAAGGCCGATTGCCCAAGTGCTTGACTAATGATTAACCTGTCTCTCTCTGTGTCTTTCAGGAATACCTCACACAGTTTTACGATGGTTGGCGGGATCTTATGGACAATAAGTCAGATCCCCGCACCCGAGACTACCCGCTTATGAGCTCTCCCTTTCCGACGATAGCGATCAGCTTGTCATATGCGTACTTCGTAAAGGTAAGTGCCACTCGGCACAGTGGGAACCACCGTTCCGCACACACACACACACGCGGAAACAGACAGGCAGCTATAAAGAGATCTAGTAGGCGTTCTCAATCTATAATTAACGTTCTGATTGGAGGGAAAAAACCCAAATGAACACGCAGACCAAGCGGAGGCACTTAAGTCGAGCGTGGCTGGATGTTTCCAGAATCTAGATACCATATAATAAACATATATCTATATATACCACAACCTTTATTTGATGATCTTGCTGCAGTTCACTATGCGTGCCGTCCTGATGCAAAACTAGTTTCCCTGTTAATGATATTGTTGGCGAAAATAAGTTCAGGGCCAGTCGCACCATTCAAAAAGACGCAGCTGAAGCTGCTGCTACGGATCGGGTAACGTGGATGTTGAAACTGTGACCCAAGTGGGCCAAAATTACATATGCAAAAACCTACAAAACGAAGAGAAGAAAAAAAAACAAAAGACAAGAGAAAAATGAGTGAGGGAAGCGAAGAAAAAATCGTTGAAAGAAACGAAAATCGATTTCTATTTAGGTTTCAGCTTTGCATTGCTTTACATTTATATACAGGAGGGATGGGGGGACGGGCGGACAGACGGACATACATATGCATGTAATCATTGAAATGGCTTTCACATGGCAACCACAAAAGACTTAGGCAACGAACTTGTCCCAAAATCAACAGTGAGCCAGACAGACGGCAGCATCCGATTGATTTGATAATTGCAGCATCGCGCCTTTGTTTAATCACGTCGCTTAAATGGGCAACGGCAGCAATTAAAACCAGTGCGTAGCCAAAGGCAACGGTATAATGCGGGTATTCAATAGGTATGTCTAACAGGAAACATAACATAAGGTTAGGAACTATGAGATAGCCTAGTTAGCTTGCAGAGTAACAGACTATTGTTTAAAGTATCTACTCAGCTATAATATTCAATTATCCCCTACAGGTACTTGGTCCCAAATTAATGGAGAACAGAAAACCTTTCGAACTGCGCAAAATTCTGATTGTCTACAATGCAGCACAGGTGCTCTTCAGCATGTGGCTGTTCTACGAGGTAAGCGCAAAAATCCGGTACCCCAAACTATCGAATACTATTAAAACTCTCTTGAATTTACAGTCTTGCATAGGCGGTTGGCTGAACGGCTATAACTTGCGATGCGAACCCGTTGATTATTCCTATTCACCCAAAGCGATACGTGTGAGTATATAACATAAAGCTTTATAGCATATATATCTAGAGATTCTGTATGTAAGCTTTATGATGCTGCTGCTCGTGCCTGGCGAATTCCCGAAAAAAAAAACATGTATATAAATGTTTGCTCACTGTGCCAGATTTATATGTATTAAGGCAACCAGTTTTAGAGGTAGATAGCTTAAACATAAGAGCTAACCATAACGGCGACTGGTTCTTATGCTAATCAATCGATGACAAATGCCCAAGATGCTGCTGTAGTCTATGGCCAACGAAGCCGGCCGGCTCTTGGAAGACAGATTGAAGTCTCACGTGTCGCCAAGCGCTAACTGGATAAATTCCCATTAGAAAGTGCCAAAAATCAATGAAATTTGCATAGGATCGCAAATATAGGCGAAGCAAGTCAAAGATAAAATATATATGAAAAAAATGCACGTGTACCGCTAGCTAGCTATAATCATATTCCCCTACATATCAGCGATTATAATTTATATGGTTTTCTTTTTCGCATTTCTCATATCTCTTTGCAGACTGCATGGGGCTGCTGGTGGTACTATTTCTCCAAGTTCACCGAGTTCTTCGATACGTTCTTCTTTGTGATGCGCAAACGTTACGATCAGGTCTCGACACTGCATGTCATCCATCATGGTATTATGCCCGTTTCGGTATGGTGGGGTGTTAAATTCACGCCTGGCGGTCACTCAACATTCTTCGGATTCCTCAACACATTCGTGCACATCTTCATGTATGCCTACTACATGCTGGCCGCCATGGGACCCAAGGTGCAGAAATATCTGTGGTGGAAGAAATATCTGACGGTCATGCAGATGGTACAGTTTGTGCTGGTTATGGTGCACTCGTTCCAGCTGTTCTTCAAGAACGAATGCAACTATCCCATTGGATTTGCCTACTTTATTGGCGCACATGCGGTTATGTTCTACTTCCTCTTCTCGAACTTCTACAAGCGGGCTTATGTGAAGCGCGATGGCAAGGTAAGATAACTTATAATTTATAGGAATAACAAAAGGCTAATCCATTTACTCCACTTGCTCGGCAGGACAAATCGGCTGTGAAGGCCAATGGTCATGCCAATGGCGCCGTGAAGGAGCATCAGGATGGCGATGTGACGCCGCGCAACGGACATTTGAATGGCAGCTCAGTCAGCAGATTCCAGAACACGTTCAACAAGTTCACAACAGAAATGTGCAATCCGGCGCTCAATTCGAATGTGGCGCGACAACGTGTACTCCACACTGCGGGCAATAAGTAATGCGCCGTCGTGAAGCTAGCCCAATCAGCCAGCCAGCCAACCACAGAAACAAAGCATAAATTAATTAAATGTAATCTTTAAATTACCATACAGTTAATGTAACTATAAGCATAGGGAGTCCAAGTGTAATTCTAAGCCAAATCGACAACTTTTTTAAATTGAAATCACAAAAACGAAAGTATAAAAAGAAAAACATATTGTCATAGAAATCCAAATACAAACGTATAGACGAAGCTGTTATAATTATATTGATTAAACGAGCAATATATATATACATACATATGTAATATTTCTTGATATATTCTTATATATATATATTCAGTATCTGTACCTTCTCTTCTACGCAGTGCTTGCACAACAGAAAAATACTTCATTCGCACACAAACGCACACATAAACATTGTAATAGATCGCTATGTTTTAAGTTGTTCTATACATTCATGTACATATCTTTCTATATATAATTCTCTTAGTCGTTTCAATCTTGTACTTAGTGTTTTTGGTAATGCAAGCAACCATTTTGATACGTGTCTATTATATAGTTGGATTTTTTTGATCAACAGAGATGTGTTTTTTATTTTATAAATAAAATCGAGATTGAAAGAAACAATGTTTACAATGATTACTTAGACTGTGATGGGTGAGTTGCTGTTCTTGAGCTTTAACTAGAAGCTAATATTGTCTGTCGCAATGCGGATAATTACAGGTGAAGTCAATTCGCTTATTATTATTATTATTACATGATCACGACTATTGCGAATACTTCTGGTAATAGCTTATAAGCATAATGGGCTACTACAGTTTGTCATGCTGATCGAGGTTTATTTCAAGCATAAATGAAAACTCGATAGATTAAAACATGCTGACAAAGCAGTTTTCTTTTTTATTTGCATGTGTCATTAATTCGTTGGGAGGGGAAAATGTGCAAGGGATGGGTAGGATTTTGTTGTGAAACGGCAGTCTAGATGATGATTACGTCAATCGGTAGTTATTTCTTCTTTTTCACGAATGGCAACTGTTCATTTTTCAAAAAATTGTATTTTCAATATTTAAAATCTCCTGCTTATACTTTTAATCGATTGCGGAGGTCAAAATTAGTATAAACCAAGTGATTAAAATTGTTTTAGAGCATACTTAATTTTTGACATGTAAGACCCATGCAGGACCAGTATCCTCACTCTCCTCACTTCATAACTTTCTTAAAAATTGATCGATTTTCTTCGGGTAAAGCATTTTATTCATGGTTTTAGTCCTAGAATAGAACGGCTTAATAGATTTTGCAATTTTAATATTTCCAAAAAAATTTTAAATTTTGTGATTTTGGCAATGGTCCCCCCTGTAAATTTTTCAGACAATTTTTTTCTCAAAAATTTAAAATCGCCTGCTTTTACTTTTAATCGATTGCGGAGGTCAAAATTAGTATAAAACAAGTGTTTAAAATTGTTTTAGAGCATACTTAATTTTTGGCCAAAAATCATGTCAAAGTCGACTAAAAATTTGACATGTAAGACCCTTGCCAGGACCAGTATCCTCACTTTCCTCACTTCACAACTTTCTTAAAAATTGATCGATTTTCTTCGGGTAAAGCATTTTATTCATGGTTTTAGTCCTAGAATAGAATGGCTTAATAGATTTTGCAATTTTAATATTTCCAAAAAAATTTTAAATTTTGTGATTTTGGCAATGGTCCCCCCTGTAAATTTTTCAGACAATTTTTTTCTCAAAAATTTAAAATCGCCTGCTTTTACTTTTAATCGATTGCGGAGGTCAAAATTAGTATAAAACAAGTGTTTAAAATTGTTTTAGAGCATACTTAATTTTTGGCCAAAAATCATGTCAAAGTCGACTAAAAATTTGACATGTAAGACCCTTGCCAGGACCAGTATCCTCACTTTCCTCACTTCACAACTTTCTTAAAAATTGATCGATTTTCTTCGGGTAAAGCATTTTATTCATGGTTTTAGTCCTAGAATAGAATGGCTTTATAGATTTTGCAATTTTAATATTTCCAAAAATTTTAATATTTCCAAAAAATTTTAAATTTTGTGATTTTGGCAATGGTCCCCCCTGTAAATTTTTCAGACAATTTTTTTCTCAAAAATTTAAAATCGCCTGCTTTTACTTTTAATCGATTGCGGAGGTCAAAATTAGTATAAAACAAGTGTTTAAAATTGTTTTAGAGCATACTTAATTTTTGGCCAAAAATCATGTCAAAGTCGACTAAAAATTTGACATGTAAGACCCTTGCCAGGACCAGTATCCTCACTTTCCTCACTTCACAACTTTCTTAAAAATTGATCGATTTTCTTCGGGTAAAGCATTTTATTCATGGTTTTAGTCCTAGAATAGAATGGCTTAGTAGATTTTGCAAATTTTAATATTTCCAAAAAAATGTTAAATTTTGTGATTTTGGCCCTGTAAATTTTTCAGACAATTTTTTTCTCAAACATTTAAAATCGCCTGCTTTTACTTTTAATCGATTGCGGAGGTCAAAATTAGTATAAAACAAGTGTTTAAAATTGTTTTAGAGCATTCTTAATTTTTGTTTAAGCTTTAGAATAGATTGGCGTTAATAGTTTTAGCAAATTTGAAAAAATTCAAAAAAACTTTAATTTTTTTGTGATTTTTGTTCTGTTCATTTTTCGAATTTAAATTCACCTGCTTTTACTTTAAATCAATTGCGGAGGTCAAATTTAGTATTAAACAAGTGTTTAAAATTGTTTTTAATTATCGTAATTTATTTCGAAACATAGATCATATGAAATTTGTAAAGTTATCGATGTATTGAACAATTCAAATTGTGCGCATTTTT
Source organism: Zaprionus tsacasi (assembly GCA_018904105.1). Taxonomy (NCBI): domain Eukaryota; kingdom Metazoa; phylum Arthropoda; class Insecta; order Diptera; family Drosophilidae; genus Zaprionus; species Zaprionus tsacasi. Next base: position 87,126 of record JAEIFR010000024.1, on the reverse strand, counting down.
GCTAGTATTTTTTTTTATCATAAGACTCTGGTTATCGTAAATACGTTCACTCCTATCAGCAATGTTGCCATATCGTTGAAAACAAAACAGTGGACAGCTCGTGCACTCTCTTTAAGACAGCGCGCTCTGAGAGTAAGCACATTCAGTGACGTCACGGTCTTTTGGAATTTTTCTGATTTAGTAAAATAATACAACATAGCCATAAAAAAAAAAATAAAAATATGATATTAAGTTAAACATTCATTGATTATAAAGTGACAATACACCAAATGTATATGCTGTGTAGGTGTTGACACAATGATGTCAGTATATGTGTGTAGTGTGTTACCTTGTCAAAGCGTCGCGCCATGGCTTTCGTCGTTTTCCTTTTGATTTTGTTTTTGTTTCCCGCTTAGTTTCATTTTAGACTTTCTTGTGCATGGTTGTTGCCGCTGTTGCTGCGTTTCCTTTTCGGATATAATTTCTTAGATTCGATTCCTGTGCGTGTGGGTGCGTGCGTGTGTGTTTGTGTTAATTTAAAGTAAAAATATTGCTCTCATTTGTGCTGATCATTATCGTTATAATATTATCTAAATAAATCAATCGTAGCGGTATATCATTTCCTTGATTCTCCACAGTTCGCGCGTCGATCAGTTCATTAACAGACAAGTGTGTGTTGTTTGTATATACATACGCGTGTGTCAAGTGTGTACATGTGTGTGAAATTCTTTAAATTTAAGCAAAATTCCATCGCCGCATACGTTTGCTCCCAGAGTTCGCCGGCCTGAAATCCAATTGGCGGTGAGTTAACATCGATTTTCAGTTAGCAACTTGTTGTGCACACCCAGAAGAGAGTACGCTTACATTGGGAATATTAGTCATCGCCGTAGTTTGCTGCATGGCTTTAATTAAAAAGAAAAAAAACTTAGTCTCCTGTTTCCCGCCGCGCCCAGCAACGCGCCGCAAGAGTGGCAAACAGGGAAGCAACAGCCAAGTCGAAGAGAGCAAAAGAGAGTGCACGTGCATATGAGACCGCTCACTGCTCTCACTTCGCGTGCGTGTGTATATGTGCACGCGAGAGTGAGAGTGAGCGCCGTCACACCATGGACGTACGTGAGCGGCTTGCCCTTATTTTTCAGAGGGGGACAAACGCGCTTCAATTCAGTCACAGTTTTTATTACTATTGAGAGACTGCGACCCAGACCCGCATGTGGAAGAATTAAGTAGCTTGTTCTAGTGAACAATATATACATATATTTAATACAAAAATGAGCTCATATTGAATGCACCGTTGTGTATATACACAGTTAACCTACATAAATCAGTGCTTGGGAAGAGTAAGACACGCTTAACAGAAAATGTTAATCGAATAACAGTGTGTGTGCACTTATGCAACTGCAATGATTGATTAAGGGTTTCCTTGTACTTCGCAAACAACTGTGTTTGCTTTTGTTGTCTGTCAATTGGATTGGCACACATTTGCAGAATTGCGGCCAGTTGATGGGGCGCGACGCCAGCGCCTCTGTGTGCCGTGCAGTCGACGTCAAGCTGTCAATCTGCGGTGAGGTGCGTGCGCCTGCGCAGCACCCTACGTTGCATTTGCATCGACGATCAAAATAACAAAAAATAGAGAAAAATACTAAACAAAAACCAAATGAGTTTCAGCAATGCGGAAACGTCACCTCAGTTGTCAGTCGGGCAGTAAGTACTATAAAATGTAACTATAATCGAAGTATTCCCCGGGCCTTAACACTCACACACACACACACACATACACGGGGCGGCTCAGGTGAGAGCTAATTAATGCAAGTAATTGCAAATTAGTGTGTAAAGAAGATTAAATAGATACTGCCCCCGATGTAAATATCGGACAAAGCTGCAGGTTGCTAATTGAATTCTAAAGCTTGACAAATTGTTTTAACCCGTCGGGTTGCGTCTGGCTGACACTTGCGTCATTTCGAATTTGTAAAATCAATATGCGGCATTGTTGTTGACGTACTTAACTTTGTAAAATAAACTCAATAAATAAGTTTGGGATCAAAAGTCCCAAGGTTCAAGTTCGGATATTTTCGGTCTGTTACGGGCAGTGAGAGCGCGGTCCGGTCTCTTAATAATGCACTGCAAATTGGGAGAGCGTTAAAAATACACACATGTCTCTGTCTGTATGTGTGTGTGTGTGTGTGTGTAAGTGTGCTATGTGTATCGTATCATATAGAAATTTCATTTTAGCACCATTGTGATCAAAGTCCAAAGCCACCGACTGCCGATTGTGCTACACACACACACACACACACACATAGTTAGGCACATACAGATGAGCATATATGTACCTACATGGATATACTACTATGTATGTATGTATGTATGTACATATAGACTTATGTGGGTCTTGGCGTGGTCTGCTCTGTTGATGTTTGATGCCACCGAGCACGCCTATGTGTGTGTGTGAGTGAGTGTGCTTATGAAATTGTATATATCATGTAGATATGTATGTGGGTCTTAGCATCTCATGCTTGATAAGCACTCTTTGGCACTGTTATTAGCCCAAGTTCTTTGCAACCGGTTTGCCCACAGAAAGAGCAAAATTACTTTCGTTTGATCGCGATAACGAAGTGGAGATACTCTCACGACAAAGAACTATAAACATGTTTTTACTAAAATGTTTTAAATATGAGCTCGAAATAGGTCGGGAATAGCATTTTTTTTATTAAGCTGCACTGCCCTACCTTTTTTTTTAGATCTTAGAGGGAGTATAGAGAATATACAGTCACTCAACTTTTTGATCACGTTTATGCTAAAAAGCTTTTTGATCCAACGAATCCAAAATTTACAACATCAAATAGGTTGGGCGATAAAGGTCTAGAAAACCAAAGGCGATCAGCTCACAAATCGCCACATTACGCATACGGTGAAGTTTGGTGATAATATGGGGCTATATGACTAGAGAAGGTGTCGGTAAAGTGGCCAGGGTTCAGGAAGCTTGGGTATATGGAAAAGAAAGTCCAAAATGTCATTTTTCAGCAGGATAATGACCCCAAGCACACCTCTAAACCCAATTGAAAACCTTTGGATAGAAGTTCTATTGGTCAGAGCCTGCATTCATAAGTTATCTCACTTCTAAGAGCCTCTCCCTATTACGGTCATCAAATAGTTGATTGACTGTAGATGCCATAGTTTATTGAAATCAATACGTAGGCTGCTGCTGCTGCTGCGGCACTTCTTTACAGTTATTGAGTTTGACCACAAACATTTGAATAGCAGCACAAAGGCGACAGACGGCAACAGAACTGACTTCTCATTCTCATTCGACCACCTGTTGCTCTGTTGCTCGGGCTTGTTGTTGAATACAAAAGATGCCGTTATCTGCGGCCGCCAGCAGCACTTGAGAGTTTTCGTTGTCAAGAGAGAAATTCGTGTAGCCTATCTGAAAGCCCCTATATAGGTTTTTTCGAATAGTAATCTATACCAAATCAATTTAAATATTTCTATATGCATATGTGTGTTGAAAAGCCTAGTAAACTACATATGGAAACAGACGAATATGTAGGTAGATATATGAAACGAAAGTAGAATTTTAGAGATTAAATATGTTGCCACAATCATGATATTCGTTTCGTCTTTTTTTCTTCTCTTGCTTGGCTCCAAAATTATTCGCTATTTTTACGTGCGCGCCTTTCCCTGTTTAACGTAAAAACCCTCCAAATTATATGTATGTATATCTTATTTTGGTCAATACTTGTAATACAATTTAGTCAAACCGGTTGACTCAGCGAACCATCTGGAAGCTTTTTTTTCTGGGTTTTGCATCGTTTTGTTTATTATGCTTTCATTCAACTTAATATCGTTGACTCAATTTCATCTTTTTCGCACATTAATTTGGCGGCCTTCGCTTTGCTTCGTCATAAATTATGTATGCACACACACACACACACACTCACACATAAACACACCATGTACGGATATGACTTTAGCGCAACCTAGGCAGGTTTTTGTTTTGCCCTAAGGCATTATGCAAGCCCCAGCCGCCTCCCCCCCCACCCGGTTGGAAAGTTTCTTCGCATCTTACATAGAATGTCATAAAGGGAAAAGGTTGATTTTAAATCAGAATTAATACATACATAATTATAGTGTATGTTCATGGATAATATGCGCTCTCATGAGAGTGAAACTCTCCCAGCCGAAACTCACTATGATCGAATGTGTCAACAATTATGTACATGTACATATGGTACATGGGTACATACTGTGTGTACGTATGTGTACAGTGTACAAGCTAAAAGGGCTGGTCAACTTCGTACCGCGCGTTGGGCCCCATATTCGAAGTCTCGAACTCAATACCGGGTTTTTGGGCTCGGGGCTACTTGCGTTTTCGTTTTCGTTTTCGTTACAACATCAGCAATTTACAAAAAATAAATAAATAATATAAAAGTAAATAAAAGCTCGCCCGATGGATGGATGGCAAATCGAACGATCGCCGCCGCTCGACCAATCCAACGGCCGTTGCCTTTTGATTAAACATTTTTTGAAACGCTTGGAATTCCAAGTATTTTTTACTACTACATTTTGGCCGTAAGTCTTTCGGATTGTGGGCTGCTCCACAACTGGCCGAGTCACGCACCCGACCGAGCCCGACTTTTTGGGCGTTGAGCTACTTTTGCCCGTTTAGCTGTGTCTGCGCTTTCGTATTTTACGCTTACGCTTGCGTCCTCTTTCTTTGCTCAAGGGATGAGCGAAAATCTACGAAATTCATTTTCAATGTTCGATGTGCGATATATTTCACTTACTATAATTATTTTCGATTATTGCGGGTAGCATAGTCTAAAGTATATAAATTTATATTACTCTGTATTCATATCATTTCTGAGTACTCTGATTATTAGCTATTATGAGTATACTACAGTTTTGTATGATTAAGTTTCTTAAGAAATTTGTATATTCGCCTATTATGACGCAAATCTATAAAGTTTTATACTTATACCATAGGGTTTGATAGCCCCCATTTGGTTTACCGATTTCTCATCACTAGCTGAACTCATTTCCATGCGCTAAATTCAAGCTCTTTAAAAATTAATTGACTCTTTGTATTTTGTACCATTTTACATGCATAACCGTATCAGTGTGTGTGTGTGTGTGTGGCTGGATTCGCAGGTGTTTTTTTTTATCGACCTCCCTATGCGCAGCTCATTCATAAATAAAACGTTGTCAAAGTTTACGTTGGCCGCCTTTTTTTCTCAATACGATCCACAGCTGCCGCATCCACTACTATCCACCACAACATTAACAACATCCACATAGTCCACACAACAAGGCTTGTGAGTACGCCATTTTGTTTGCATTTGAAATCAACACCATCTCTATCGCTAATGAGCCGTGCACACACACACACACACACGCACACTCACATGCCATGACACACACACGCTGGCACGCAGAAAAATCCAGCAAGTCAAAGTCAAACCAGTTGAGGGTCAACAGTTTACATCTATTGCTCATCCCAATTGAAAGATATCTGTTTTTTTTCGACATTTGCCGTAATCCGAATCTGACCATGAAATTTATTTGTTACGTGTTGTTGTTTCCGTTTTGTAAGAAAGCCAATTTGTTGCCATCGCATGTGTATGTGTTGTTGTTGTCTTCAATGCGAGTTATGCGCGATTTGTGCAATGATTTCGCACTTGCCCCCAAAAGGTTCAGCAAAATATTTATAAAAAAAAAAAATATTTTTGACTTTGACCCGGTTCGCGTGCCAATTTTAATTGTGTGTAATTTACAGGTGGGCGTAAAAATAGGGGGAAAAGAAGAGATAGAAAGACAAGTGCAGAACAAATGATGAGTGTGTGTGAGTGGGTGTTGAGTATACTCGACCCAAAGCTACCCTATAGTTGGTACTGCCCTAGGAACCTAAACACATGGTCTAATTACTAAACCTCGTATAATAAACAATTTAGCGCCGTTTTTCTTATATACAGTGCTCAGGTGGCTTCATCGGCAAATGGCAGGTGTTTAGATTCGAAGGAAATATTGATTGCTTACGTGTTGTTATAGGGTATACATATTGTATAATTTATTAGGTTCGAGCGCTGTCAGGCAAATATTGATTGTATTAAAGTTAAATTGTCAATTACACGTTAGATCTGACTGCTAATATGATAATTAATGCGGGTAATCATAGTTCCTTCCATTCGAAATCAATAAAGCAAGATATCATAATGTCGTAAGTTCTTATTTTACATATTTCTAAGACAGAGTGTGAACCTTCGTATCTACATATATGTATATGAAGTCGCATCTTTGTATAATTATTCCGACTTGTGGGTTGTACTTGAACTTCGGATAGGTCAAATATCGAAATGTGTACTTAGTTATTATCGGACAACAAACACATTGCAAAAACACGTGCCGGCATTGGATATTGAGATTGAGTACAAAGTGATCTCCCTAGCGCTTTAAACGCTATATAAACACACAAACTTTTTGGTAAACAAAAACAAATCGAGAAGCGAAGAGGAAGATGTGTCGCTCTTAACTGGAAACGCCCAAGTAATATAATCATATTCATTTGCATTTGGATTTACATTTGCATTTGCATTTGCATTCAATAAAAGAAACAACGATTAATGAATAAAAAGAAAGCAGCGACAATAACCGAACATGCCGCGTTTCCAGTTAGACAAGTCTTTGGCCGCAGAACGTGGAGAACGTAGAATGCAGAAAGAACGATGAACCAGAGACAGACAGACAGACACGGACGCCTAGTCTATGGCTAACAAATTAGGCCTCCACAGTATGCAAGTAACGGTTATTGTTTTTGTTTCTACTTCTGTTTCTTTTCTTCGACGAGTTGAGTTGAAGTCAAGTCCGCTCTCTTAACCAGCACAGGCTGCACACATACACTCTCATGCATACGTATGCATGTATGTGTGTATGTATGTATGTGTGCTTTCTTGCATTCTGGCTCTACTCTCTTCGCTTATGGACTTTGTTCGCTTTTGCGGTACTTGTTGTTGCCGCTTTATTTTTGCACACCTGTTGCTGCATGCGGCACAGTTAGCGCTCTGTCGCTGTTGTTGCTCTGCTAAACGGCTGCTTAAACCATATACAACGCGAATACATACATATATATATATATATATATATATACATGTATGAGGCACACATAAAAACGTACATACGCATGGGAGCATGTCTGTATGTTTATACGCATCGTCATAAGCCGGAAAGCGAAAGTGATTTTGTTAGCAGCTCAAAAATAGCTCCAGGCCGCGGTTTGCTGGCCAAAACGAAGTGCTTAGACAAATGGCCAGCAACGTCAGTTACATCAATAGTCAACATTGCCGCAGAAGACATACATAGCGACTTGCCACAAATGCCTCAATTCACATACAAACATACATTATGTATGTATGCATACAACTGTGCATGTGTGTGTGTGTGTGTGAGTACGTACGATTTGCCTGCCTGTGCCAGTTGAGTTTAATTTTCTTCTTCTCTTTCTTTGAGCTGCTGCCATTACTTTTGCAATGTAAGCACAACTCAGCAGAAACCGCGGTGAGGAGGGGGGGTGGAGGAACTAAAATTGACCACAGTTTTTGCAGCATTTACCACACAGCAGCTGCGACTCACGAGTCAGTTGTATTTTTGGCACGCTAGCCAACGGTTCAACTAGCGGATGGTCCGCTTCACGCGACTCAAGACGACGGTACGGCAACGGCTCTGCTCTGCTCTGCTTTGCGACGACACTTCGATAAGCTCTTAATAAACAAATCCGATAAACGGTCACTTACACTTTAACTCTGATTATTTTTTGTGTGTGGTCACACTTAATACTCTTTTACGCATGCGAGCTCCACACTCGCGCTCTTTCGCTCTCTCTCTCTGAGTCGTGGTACCATCGGAGCTCGTGTGCACTCTCGCGATAGCTCGTTAGGGCATGAATCACCTATAAGCTGTGTAATCGGTCTGCTCGTGCGCGCACTGATCGTCGGTTCGATTTAACGCGACCGTCTCGTCTGGCTCGTCGCGCTGTTCGTCGCTGCCGCTGCCACTGTCGCTGCCACGGTCGCTGTCGCAGTTGTCGCTGCCTGATAAGGTTCACAGGCGCATCAAGCGAATCGTCAGTTGGCTGAAAAACGCGCAAGGCGAAGCATCGCATTAACGTAACGATACGAAGCGGAAAACGTTAACAAAAACAGTTCAGTGTTTGTTGTTACTGTCGCTGCCTGTCGGTGTGTATGGTGTATGGTGTACGTGTGTGTGTGTATGCAAGCGTTTGGCCAATGTTGCTATGATTATCTAATCGTCATAAACACAACAAAATACATACACACATATCTTACATACATAATTAAAAAAGCCAAGCTAACGCCAAAAAAACAATAATAATTTTGCAGCCACAAGAAAAGCAAAGAAAAACGAACAACTTTCCAAAAAGAAAACAAAAAACGAAAAGCAACAAATTAATATAATAAGAAATAATAAAAAAAAAAGTATAACGAGCAGCACAAGCACAAGAAAAAGTCAGGTGCGTGGTCAAGCTAACGAGCAAACGAACTTCAACTTGTAAGCAGCATGTAACCGCTCGAGTGTTTCTGTCTCAGTCTTCGCCTCCTTCTCCTTCTCCTTCTCTACCACGCTATATACGAAATTCGCATTGTATAATCGCGCCAAGTAGTACGTGATGAGCCTGCAAAAAACAGCCAAGATTAGGGTGCCCGTAACCGTGTTGTAAAGATACATAAAAGAAACACCTGAAATAGACTGAAACATTTTTTTATTTTATACTATATAAGAGAAGACTCAACCTGTTTGTCTGTCTTCTAATTAGAAAAAGTCCTCTGCACGATTGTTACTCACGTTGTTTCTTATCATTTCTCTAATCCGATTCGATAGAAAAAAAAGTACAATAAAAATATAAATAGCACATGTGGTTTGATTGATAAGTGCAATTATTGTGGCGCTTGCTATAAGCAAATAAACTTCCTGGCTATCTTAATGACTGACTCAGCCTTCGGCCCAAACTGGACCGAGCCGGGGAAAATTGTTGTTGGTTGATAAGAAATTATTGGCATATCGTAATGTTGCTCCTACTTGTTCTTTGTCATCTTGTGACTCAACCAGCCAGTGATAAATAAATTGTGAATAGTTAAAACGGTTTTGCAATGCGTCACACGATTGCGTCTAGCGGTGCTTTAGCCGCTGCAATTGCCACTTGAACACGCCCCTCTTATATTAGCATCGATTTTGCGGTCAATTAAGTTTTCTAAACGAGCGATTATGGTAGATAAGGCACATAATGCACAATAGCTCACACACGAACACAATGGCTCGCATAACCTACTGGCCGATACCCCGCTCTACCCCTCTGCCCCTCCATCTCGCGATTAAATCAGCACAAACTTGAAACAACACACACACATTTTCAGTTTGCGTTTGAAGCTCAATGTTGTGGGCGTTGTGTGTCTGCTCTAATTAATATAGAAACAACAAAAACAACAACAACATCAGTTCGTAAGCGTGTTAACATTTGCGTGCGCGCCCTACTGCCACTGCAGTTGCAACTCCCTCAGGCCGGGCAGACAGACACCTCCTGCTCGATTAGTTTTTCCAAGCTGCTCACAGCCGGAAGCAACAGGCGTCTGTACAACGGGGACATACCCCGCATTAGTGGGGCAAAGAGGGGAGGGGCTGTTGCATGGCTCATTGATTGTTTACTTGGACGCAGACAATGCTGGCTATGACGCCGTGCACAGTGACACAGCAAAACTGTGCAAAAAAAGAAGACATATGCTGGTGCCAGTCAGGGAATGGGGTAAACACAAGCAGCAGATACCCTATAAATACTCATTTGCTGTATATCAGTGTGGCTGCCTTTCCCTGCTTGTAGTTTCTTGAAACTCACTGCAATCAAAATTAATGTATTTAAATATTATTTCGAAAAGGTTTTCACTTTTGTCAAGTACCAAAAAATTAAAATGCATATTCGAATGAGTTTAAATTGTGTTAGTTATACCCTTTCTGGCCAGATAGCGTAAAAATAACACGAAACACTCATGTAGCACATCCACACCCGTCGCAGTGCACCGCACCCGTTGCCCGCACCCAAAACGCTTCGCCTGTTTGCCAATTTTTATTTGCTCCATTTTGGGTTGTAATTCTTCTCGCGCTTATTATATAAGCCAAGTAGAGTTGTGCACTTGTTGTTGTTGTTGCTGTTGTTGCTGTTGAGTAAGTTGTAGTACAACTTGTCTATGTATTACTCTACTGCGATTTACGATGTCACAGTCCAATGAGTGTGTGTGTGCGTGTGTGTATGTGTGTGTTTACCTTGACAATTCAAGATGTCAACAGGCAACAAGAAACAGAGAAAGACCGAGATCGCGACAGAGAAAGAGATAGAGAGAAACAAGACTAAACGAACTGTGACGCCGCTGGCCGTGCCCATCAATTCCGCGTTTCGTCAATATTTCGTAATATTCGGCGCTTTTTTTTTATGCAAAAAAGCAGCAGTAACACAAATTTATTGACTTCGTTGACGCTGCACATGAAAAAAATAAAGCTGAAGCTGGCTCGGGGTCCATAAAACTTGCCACTGACCCAGACAACAGCAGCCCGCCTCTGCCGCAGCAAGAAATTCCCCACAAACGTTCGAAAATTGTGACTGCGACTTAAGAGCTGAGACACGGCAACCGAGAGGCAACGGCAAAAGCAACGGTATTAAAAAAAAAAAAAAAAAAAAACGAAAAACGAAAAACAACACGGCTATGGTCCACAGACTAGCGGCACATTTTTGTCAGCGCTACGAGGCGGCGATTGAGCAAGTGTCGTTTACCCCCTCCCTGCCTGACGCCTTCGCCATCGGCCGCGACTCAACCTGCGACTGCGACTGCGTCTGTGACTGTGACTGGCGGCATTGCCAGTGATTGTTCATGACATTCAAAACAAACTTCAAGTGGTGGTGGTCACAGACTCACGAGTACATTGCCTTTCAATTGGCCATAGACAACGTCGCTGCCATCGCTGGCGACTTCGGTCATGGGACTGTGGCAGAAACTGTGGCACGAAGGCCATCGCAACATGTGCAGAATGTGACTGAGCTGGCTGAATGAATTCTAATGGAACAACATATGCTTGTGTCACGTGTTTTCTGTATGCTTGACTGACCCCAAGCTAATCAAATGTAATAAATACCCATTGTTATCTGAGTGACAAAAAGCGAGTTCCCGATTCGATTAAAGCTTCTTGCAGAGAAAAGTTTCCTTAAATTGCAATGGAACGCATTTTTTTTTGTGAATCGAAATGCGATTGATATTTAATGAATTCTGAGAAAGTTTGTTGAACTTATGATCAAATCAAAAATCATTTGTATATGATATATAGTCCTTTCCTCGATACGAAACTCAATGCGGGCTCAACTGACCGCCCTCTAAATGGACTACCGGGGTCACAGCTTCCGCCGTCGCCGTCGTCGGAACACAGTGCACTCTTTGTCCAGTCATTGGCGCTTTAATGGGCTGCGGCAATATAATAGATTCGTGTTATGCAATTTCTTAAAGTGAATTCCGTATTGACACTCGATCTCTGCCTGTCTCGATCGTTTACATTACACTGCCATAAAAAGCGTGTACACATATACTATTTAAAACTTTATGCCGTGATCTTAAGTGTTGATTAGCTAGCGGGTTGTTTTCTTAATTACTGAAATTACGTTTAATTTCCATTTCGTTCCTTACTCAATGTTAATATTACCTGTTGTCGTGCCTGGTTTCTGGGGAATTTACTCAATAGTCCAGCCACATAATCTAAGCTCTTCCCTATTGTGCAGCTTAAGTAAAAAACAATCTATTGGATAAAAAAAAAAAAAAAAAAAAAACAATTTAGTTTGAGCGTAGTAACAATTGATTAATATATAAATATAAGGAGATTGAGATATTTATGAAGTAAACATTGTGTAATTTTATTTTCTTAAAGATTGAAGATTCACATACAAATAACTAAGGCACCACAACAATCCCCATCAATATGGATATATTGGCGCAAGATGCGATACATTGGTACCGTGACCTAATGGACAACAAGAGCGGTAAAAACATCTGAGATTTGCAGCTTATGAACATGATCGAGACTAATCTTTCTATATTTCTATATTTAACAGATCCGCGAGTTCAAAATTTCTTTTTGCTCTCATCACCTCTGCCCACGCTTCTCATGTGCATATTCTATGCGTACTTCAGCAAATCTCTGGGACCTAGGCTGATGGCGAATCGTAAACCAATGGATTTACGCAAGGTGCTGGTCTACTATAATGCAATACAGACAATATTCAGTGCATGGATCTTCTATGAGGTAACCCGCTTCCGTATTAACCGTATCGTTTGTTAATTTATTAGTTTAATTTATTCGCATTTTCAGTACTTAATGAGTGGCTGGTGGGGTCACTATAGCTTAAAGTGTCAACCCGTTGACTATAGCAATAATCCATTGGCCTTACGCGTAAGTATCCACATGATATGCGTATCTATTGCAACCCATTCTAATCATCAATCAATCTAATTTCTTTCCCATTGTAGATGGTTAATATCTGTTGGTGGTATTACATATCAAAATTCACCGAATTCTTTGACACGCTCTTCTTTATTCTGCGCAAGAAGAACGAGCACGTTTCAACGTTGCATGTCATACACCATGGCTGCATGCCGTTCTCCGTGTGGATGGGCCTGAAGTTCGCACCAGGTTCGTTTTTGCATAATATATAGTTATTACTTGAATGATTAATTCATATAAATGTATATATTTGCAATTTAAATAGGCGGCCACAGCACATTTTTCGCTCTGCTCAACTCATTCGTACATATAGTAATGTATTTCTATTATATGATTGCTGCTATGGGTCCAAAGTATCAGAAGTTCATTTGGTGGAAGAAATATCTAACAACCTTCCAAATGGTAAGCAATATTAATAAGCTTTGCTTGAGCAACTAATGGTAACCCGCCTCTCTCTCTATTTCGTTCCCTTTCCAACAAATAGGTTCAGTTTGTGGCTATATTTACACATCAGTTCCAGTTGCTGTTCCGTGACTGTGATTATCCCAAGGGCTTTATGATCTGGATTGGATTACACGGCGTTATGTTCCTATTTCTCTTCTCCGATTTCTATAAAGCTAAATACCTTAATGCGCAGCGTCGTCGCCGCGAAGCAGTCAAGGCCAATGGCTATACCAACGGTGTCCATGCGAATGGAGAGGTCAAGAATTTGGGAAGCGGCGATACGCAGCTTACCAATGGCAGCAATAAGGGAGCTTGTATGGTAAGCCTACAGTCCAATGATAGTAAATCGAATATCAGAGTGAATATCATATGGCAAGAGTCGCAAAAGGTGCGACGCTTTAGTAGCTGAGCGGCAATATATCAAGTAGCCCTTGAAAATTATTAGCCGAAGCTAAGTAAACAAATCGACCTGGCTGCCATGTGCCATGTGCGAAGTAGTCTGTGCCGAGTACCGAATATAGCGTGTATAATATAGGCCCCACTCGAGGAAAGGCAACGCATATGCATATGCATGATACTATATAATTTATATGCGTATGAGTGCGATTGTGGTTGTAGTATCGTTTGGTGTGTTTTGTTTATTTCATCAACTTAAAAATTCTAACTAGCTTAGTTAAACAAACAGCGTACTCACAGCACTTGCAAACTCTCAACAGTCGCGCGGGGGACGATTCAATTAGCGTGCACATGTGAAGCCGGATGCGAAGGCCCAATCATATTGGCTGCTGGCCATTAGGAAGGCACACTAACGCAGACACACACGAACACACACACGTACATACACACTCAGCGTTTTGAACTTTAGTTTTGAATCGAGAGTCACTCTTGCCCTGCCCAGCAGCACAGCCCATCCCAGTCTAGCGAATAACATATGAATCGTTTATTGAATGAACACTTTTGCTTTATTTTACAGCCCGTCTTGGAGGATGAATACGTGAAGAGCAATGGGCATGTCAATGACTACGGGAATGGCTACTTCAAAGAGGGCGTACTATCGAGCAACGATGCCATCTTGAACCCGGACAGCAGTAGCTCTAGTCTGCATCAGCGCAAAGTCAAATAACTACTACTAAGGCGTACTACGATGATATTCATTATATTTAGTTTAGGAATTTAGCATTTAATGAACAGAAACGAGAATCGTTGAGCATTATATACAACAAACTCGCACAGAACGAAGCTGGTGAACAGCAGAAACGTTATCTGCGTCAGAACAAGAGCTAGAATCGCAGTGAATATGTAACAAAAGCAGCAAAATGGGAAACAATGATTTGTTTTTAATAATTTATGATAACTAATTTAAAGGCATGTCAGATGTTAGTTGATAATGTGAAAGTGTAAGCAAACAGAACCAGGGAACCTTTACTCCCTCCACCATTAAGCACCACCTCTACCATGAATATTACCAACCATAAGACCATCAGCAACACCACCTCTGAAGCCGAAGTCAAAGCCGTCAAGTAGTCTTAAGTAATGAAAATGGAACAAATCCTTAATCTATCGTAATAGCAGAAATCTGTTATCATGCCAACGTACATAAATAATGAGCATATTTCTATCGTTTTATATATGCTCAAATTGCATTTCTTCTTTGAGGCAACAGGTATCATTTTGATGAAAGGAAACATACTCCATACTTACTGTAAACTCACAAACATATATACACTGTATACAATATACCATATATGTATCTATATGCGCGGTACACATACATTTATATAAACTAGGTGTAAACTTTTATATGGCAATTTTGGATAAAAGAAAGGAAAGACGTTAACCTAACGATAAATGATAAAATGATAACAAACATGCTCTTATGCCTGCTTTAAACTTAAACGTTAAACTATTTGTAGCTTGTTTTTTGTATATTGAGAAGGAGAAAGAGAGAGAGAGAGATGGAGATGTTTGTTGCAATATTTGTAAAAGTCTAATAGTAAAAACTTAATATAGTGCGATGTTGTAGTTAGCTAGCCAATTGCAATAACAAACCAGAACTAAAAAAAAATCATTTAGCACAAATGATAATGCTGCGAGAGACAACAAAACATTATGGAAGAATAGCTTTAGACAAAGTGCAACCAGCTGAAGTAGGCGACAATCAGTTCGGCGGCGTTTGGTGCCCCTCATTTAGGAAGAGAGTCCCAAAGGGATGGGACACGAGCAAAACAATAACAATATTTACAAACTTACAAAAACTTGTGCTAACTAAATTTGTTCGCTTTACATTTTTATTTCAATTCTCGGTGTGGCTTATGTGTGTATTTCTATTTGTTACTCTTTACAATTTTCCTTTCTTTCTCTATGGGTTTGTAAATGTTAAAATATGTTTTATACTGCTAGATAGAATCAAATCGAAAAGGATTTAAGAGTTATATATCTGTTAATATATGCATTGGTTTCATTGTTAAGTTGTGGTTTAAGCTGAAAAGTTCAAAAATTATGGAAAACATGAGTAAAAAGCTTATTAATTTATATTAAAGAAATGTGAAAAAAAATACAAAATGAATTTTATACTTTTATTTATCGATGGGCTGATGTGATGATGATCTCGAAAATATTGAGACTTAAAAAGTGGCTACATTCGGCCGTTCTATGGTTTTATACTCTTGCAGCTTTTGTTTTACTCCTAAGCCGACTATTCCTATGAGTTGATCCATAGGTTTCTTAGGAGCTTTAATATTAATCAAGTAATCTTTATTATATACGTAAACTATGGACAGTTGTCGGCTTGACTGACGTCTTTAGTTCAACTTCCCTATTGATGCTGTTTATAAATACATATACTTTATAAAGAGATAAGGGTCTAACATCTAGACGAAATAAATATACCCTCTGCAAGAGTATGAAAAGTATCGAATCTGTAGCATATTACAAATGTTGTGCATACTTTTAGGCGAAGTATTAAATGGTAATGCAATATTCGATTTGCATTAATCGTTAAGTCGCAATAGTCTACCTAATTATTACAGCATACAAATTAGTTAGGCCCTTACTGTCGTATTTGAAAAGTTCGTAGGGAATTGCACACTTTTGCATATAATTATCCCTATGTAATTAAATCGGGACGTAAGTGCACTTTTACTTTGCACTTTGGGTCGTTTCTGGACACCTGTCGGCGCGGTTGACTGGGCGGCCTATGGGCAAGTACAAACACAATAATTAACACGACGACATCAAGTTAATAAATACAATAGAAAATGGGTAAAAACTTGTTTGATTTTAATTCATTGTTTATAGAGTTGACGTTTTCACGGCTCGAGTCCATGCATTGGAATGCCAGAGAGTAAACAAGCGGACAGCTACTGCAACCGGGAATTTTTCGACTGGGATCCGAAGTCGAGTTGCAAGTATTTCACGAAGGTTGCCTTGGTTGCGCTTGGCTAGTTAAAAGTAAAGGAGCTTCGATTTGGTAAAAGTAAAAAAACAATAACTTATGTATTTGCCGGCCTAGCCGATTACTTCACAAACTAATTATTGGCAAACACAATAAAAATCGCAAGTGACGACGACGACGTTTGACCGCAGGCCAGGTAAATATTTGACAATCCCCTCTCCACCCCCTTGACCTTGACGCGCCGCAGTTGCAGTGGAAGATGCTGCAGCCGTCAGTTAGTTATGTCATTATTTGTCCACATTACACAATGCAAGGAGGAGGGACGGCCGGGTTGGGTTGGTTGCTAGAGAGAGCGAGAGTGCAGAGGAGAATCGAATCGCAGCTAAATTTGCTGACAGCACACGCCACGGTTCCTTGCACGAGTGTCACTCGAAGTCAATTAGATAATCTCTGTTTGTCGGCAATTTCGTTGCAACTTGGCAGGCAGGCAGGCTCGCTCGCTTGACGCATGTCGTCAATATCGTGTGCTAACTAAACACTTCACAGAAGTTACGCAGGTCAGACGAGCAGATGTTCACTTGAACTTCACTCGGCCCGAGAGAACAGGAGCGCATTATGTCACGGCGCGTTGCCTCGTCCCAGCCGAAGTCAATTAGTCTGTTTACTTTGCTCATGCACTGTGCTGGCGGGGGTGAGGCGAGGGAGAAATGGGGGGCGCGACGGAAAGTTTTTTTTAGCGCTGCATTCAAGCTTGCATGTGCTGCTGCTGTTGTTGTTGTTTCTGTTTTTGCAGCGTAAGTTTCCACTGCCAGAAGCTTTTGAAGTTCGATTTAAGTTGTTCTCTGCGCCTGCTCACCCGCGCACAGCTTTGCTCGCGCTTTGTTGCGCCGCAGTCGCTGCCGCTGCCGCCATCGCAAGCGCTGTTGCTTCGCAGTCGCGGCGACGCATTGCGCGTTTAACAGCCCCACAGAGCTGTCTCGGCTCTCAGTTTCATTCAGAAGTTAAGCTTAAACGCGTCTCTGTCCCGTTCGGTCTTTAGTCTAGCCGCTACTCATTAGGCAATTGCGAAAATATTTTTGATTTTAACAAAGTTCTTGTGAAATATGTACGTATGTCTATACGTATGAGCACACACACACACACGTACGCACACACATACATACCAACAAACATACTTGTCTAGTCTTTGGCCGTGTATTATTTGTGTTGTGGTTTTTGCGGTTTTCAGTTCCAGTTTCAATTGATTGCAAGCAGGAGCAGAGCAGCACCACAGGCACCGCCAACAGTTGCACTCGCATCGCGTCAATCGCAGCAATAACCAACACCATCGCCAGCGCCAGCACCAGCACCAGCACCAGCACCACCACAGAGCGGTAGCAGCAGCAACACAAGTTGTTGGTAAGTTTTCCTCACATGCGCTTTGTGCTAATACTTCTTTTGCAACTGTTTTTGTTGATTTGTCCAACAAGCTGGCAACACTGCCCCAATAACGAAATACCTAAAATCACAAACAAAGCAGAGTATCGTAGAAAAATAAAAAGAATGCAACGCAAGTTTGTCTGCTCTACTATTTGGGAATTTATATTTTATATTATTATTTATATACATACATACATATGTGCGATTTGCATATGAATAATTCCCAAAATTGCTTTTCTTATTTGCACATGTGATTGAATCGCACAGCTGATTTTTGTTTACATTTGCCAACAGGCGCTTGAGCCGCCCAGGGCTGCATTAACAGAGAGCTTTGCTTAATGAGTTCTATGTTCTCGCCAAAGCTCACACGCAAAAGCTCACACGCATAAAGCGATCTTATATTTTTTAAGTTTCTTTTACACTCGATTTGATAGGATTTTTCAATTTGATGGAAAAATAGTATAATTTAGAAGTCTACAAAAATGTAAGTGAATAAGTTTATCGATTATTGAGTCGTGCAGTTGCAAATTGCACAAACTGTGCTTGTTATTGTTTTCTTATAGGCAGCCTATGATTATTATCCATACATATGTACATAGTTTGCTTTTAACACTGTAAAGTAAAGCATGCACAACAACATCACAAGCTACTGCAAATTAGTAATTTTCGCAAATTGCTGAAAATCCGCATGCGGAGTGAACCTGTCCTAGGGCACAACCTTGGACTTGACTCTTGCCACTTGTCCGCGTTGTCCACGGTACACGATGTCACATTATGTGTGTGTGTGTGTGTGCTGATGAGCGGCTGGCTACGCCTTTTATTGTAGTCGATGGTGGCCTGTGGTGGCCCTGTTGTTGCCATATTAAACAACTTTTGGAACAACTTTCAAGCTATTATTATGGACGCTGTGTTATGTCGGAGATGGGACTGCATGGTGGGGAGATGAAAGAATCTTTTTATGAGCTCACCACAGCCACAGTCCCTGTCCATGTCTGATGACTCGCTGTCTCCCTGGCTCCCTTTCGCACAATATCAATCTGATATATTTTTAGTTTTCTTGATATTCACTTCCGTATTGCTAATTGAAACGCGGAATTGATTGGACTTGTTAATGGCTAGTTAAGGTATGCACTACTCTCGCGAGATCGGGGCGAACAGTTCCTGGATTCCTGAAATGAATATCCATTTACCATATGAGTACGTGTTTATCTCGCTTCTAACTAATTGCCAGCTGCGAATTATTGGCGGAAATTTCGCTTTCAGGCATTACAATTCAGCCAAGTGTGCGTAGATCTGTCTATAGTACACTGTGTACGCTGTGTACTTTTCTTGTTCTTAGAATGCCACGCACGTAGCCCACATTTCATGCGAATTTACAGACTTACCCTTTTACCTGCTAACGCGTCGACGTAGCCAACAAGCCGACGACAGATTGTCACTGGGAGATCTAAAGCTCGCGCTTGCGCAGATCACAGAAGCGAGCATGGAAATGTAAATACAACAACAACCACACTCACACACACACACACACACGCTTATAACAGTCTGCGGTCAATGTGCTTCACGGCGAAAATTCCCCAAACATAAAAATTGTTTAGCACTCGATGGCGTTGGCAATGGCATTGGCAATGGGGGATCGAGACAGAGGATTGGGGCATGGGATGAGCAGACGTAGGGTATGTGTGTGTGGGGGTGTGGATTCGTCTTGCACATGGCTTTACTCACACTCTCTATAAATAATTCAAACGCACGTTTGTCTAGAACAGGATCCGTGTCTGCTGCTTGCGCCCGTCGATCATTCGCCAGAGAGCGCTGGCTGAAGGAGGCGCCCCTTCTCGCCCGGCATGCTAATTGATAAACATAATACGAAAAAAATAAAATAAAAAAAAACAAACTGACATTGACAGCCAACTGTGATTTTGGGTATTCATAAAAATGTGCGCAAGATATGCGAGCAACGCGAAAGGGAATATTTATGCGAGATGATGAGACCAAAGAGAGAGGGATAGAGATAGACACAGCGAAACTCTTATAATCAGTTAGAAGTGCAGAAGATTCCAAGCAAGTGTAGATGGGAATTGTTGATATCACAAGTTGCTCGGGGAAGGTGGTGTTTTAGAAAGAACTGAGATCAATTACGTATATACGTATTATAATAAGTATTTTGCTGTCTTGAGACTTTTACTATATCCGTATTTGTTTAATCACAAGCTCATCCGACATTTCTCTGGAAAAACACAGACAGTTGTCGCCAATTTCTCGTAAACGTTTCATAGTCTGATGCCTGATGACGCGACCAGTCTGAAAATAACGTTTCTTCATGTCTGATTGCGCATACGCCGCGTGTTACACGTTTTGGCGAATTCGAGAAAATACCAAATTTAAATACTACGTACGTACTTTGGTCATTGATCTGTTATAAAATCGTTAAGAACACAGACTGTCAATGGACTTTAGCTTCAAAATCAGACGAGTGAGGGCGTAAAGTACGTTTCCCTGAATGATGTTATACATTTTGCATCCAATACGATGTGTGTAAATATGTGCACATCTAATTTGTTCCTGCTTGTGTTTTGTTCTTCTCTGTTCTGTTCTCTTATGACTAATGAAAACAATTAACAGAGTTTTATCTGCCTACGTGCAGCTACGTGTGCAGAATAATCAAGATGCGCATATTATCACGATTTGTCGTCTGACAGATATTACTGATATATCTAGAATTCATTGTATCCTTTCATCACATGACTGCGCAATTAGCTCAGCTCTCGGCTCAGCTGGCCAGCTGATTGCTGTGAACTGAACTTCAATTCGATTCACTGTTTTACTCTATATCCAAAACAAAAGAAAACAAATCAAAACAGGCGAAGGAAACAAAAGAAAATGAAAGATACAAATGGGGTCGTGTTTAGATATTGCCTGTTAATTGCCGCAATTAGCGCGCTTAATACAATTACAGCAACAACACTGAAAAATGCAACAAATTGATTTCAAAATCAGACATAACTGCCGTATATAAATCTGTGTCTGTATGTGTGTGTGTGTGTGTGTGGGCAACTCCACAGGCGATCACCAAGTTATTCAGTCAGTTAGTAAGTCAGTAAGTCGTACTTAAGTTAGTCATTTAGCTTAGCGAGTCATTGGGGGGCCAATTAATTGGGTAACCTCTGACATGATGAACGCTTTACGCTTATGACCATATTACATGCTTGTAGGTCTTAACTCCAGTTCAAGCCAACTAGTGCGGTTCGCTTAAGATATAATTAAGGAAACATGTCGACAAGTTGAAGGTCTTGAAAATATCTTCCCGCCTCATAAGAGAGTAGTGTGTGTATAAATCAGTACGCGTACTAAAACATTTTATTAATCATAATCATACAGTCGTATATGTCATCTGCAAAGTAAACAAAAAATTAACACAAAAGCTACAAAAAATAAATGCTTAAGCGTAATTAAGTGATTAAGTAGCAAACAAACACAGAACTGTTTTCAAGGATACTCCACATTTTTAATACACTTTCCCAAGCTACCTCTTCTTTTTATAGGATTATATATTTCGCTTCGATACAAGTTAAGCACATCAGCTGATTCCGAGTATTCATTCATACTGTTTGTTTCATTGAATCACTGAAATTTCACGCTTCTCTTTCTCTTATAAAGAATTCATCAAACAAACGTTTTGGTATACTATATTTCAAAAGTTCAAATACAATTGAATAAATTATACGTATATGTACTGGCCGAGAATATTATTTGATTTTATTTATTGTCTTGCCAAAGTTGATATTCTCGTTCGTCCTTGACTCTGTGGTTTAATGCTCTAAATTTTGTATATTTAAAAGGTTAGATTATCAGTTTGATTCGCCGCATGGTAGAGACATCATTATTTATTTATTTACTCAAGAAACAAAAAACAAAAAGCTTTCATGATTTTTTTTTTTTTATTTATAAAAAACTTGCAAGTGCATTTCAAGTGTTAATTATTTCCGTTTGTGTTTCACTCGAGACGCATGTTAACAATTTGCAATGTATTAATTAGGCAAATACGAGTACAAGTTAATGAACAGAAAGCTGAAAACAAAAACAAAAACAAAAACAAAACCATAACCGAACGCACGCGCCGATGATTTTCGAAACTGTTCACATACTTAAGAATTCTTACACTTGTTTATTTTTTAGCATATCATTCCAAATAAATATTAGTTTTGACCTCCGTAACAATACGAAAAATGATCAGGTTGTTACAGGTTGTAGTGCTTATAAAACTATTGCTGAACCGTGAATTCAGTCAGAAAGTTTGACAGGTTTGTGAGGATTTGATTTTTGAATCGATTTTACGTATACCTTTCAGATAGGACTCCTTCATCGCTTGCCAGTATATAATACATACATACCTATTCTGATAGTTAAGATCCCAAAATAAAATCCAAAGAAGCGCCTTTTAATCTGCGTAGTAGGAACCAGTAAATGCGACTGAAATCTGAACCGATCAAGTCAAGTCGAAAGGGGTCTGAAATATATTTTTTTAGTGTCTCAAAGATTTCGTGACAATGGCATATTAAGTGTAAGTACGCTCCGCAAGGGTATTAAAAGACTAAAATGCATAAACAAAAGGTAATTGTAAAATTGTATGCAGACAGTGGAGAGCAGAGAGACTTTAATGTACATTCAGTACTCGTAGTATTCACACTCGTAAATTGCTGCTGAAACTAGAGTTAAGTATTTTTTGTTGTTTTTTTTTTTTCTGGGTTTTCGGCACTTTAATGAGCACTTTGCTCATTTGCGCCTACCTTAAGCGCGCTATAAATCTGTCAACCGAAGAAGAAGAAGAGACCGCATAACAATTGTTAAAATGAAAACTTCTCTTTTTTGAGTAGAATAATGACATTGAGATTCGGCGAACCTGCCGAAGACCACAGCGAGACATTGATTGAGTTGTCAACAACAATGGAGGTACATAGTATCTCCAAGTATCTCGAACAATTTCTGACCCGCCATCGATGCCACACCTGACATTGTCTTTTGCCTTGTCTTTGTTTCGGTCTCGGTCTCGGTTTCTCAGTTTCAGTTTCTGTTTTTGTCTCCATCTCCCTCTCTTTCTCTGTATGCCACTTGTGGTTTACGAGTTTTGTCTCACAATATTGGATGCAAAGTGAGTACTATATCATATCGTAATTTACTGCTATATGCTTCGCTGATGTGACAGACTTTGCACAGAGATTAGTGAGTTATTAGCAGTCGCCTTGGATTGATGGAGGCTGGACATGGGGAAGGCTTCAGACTTAAGGCCAGTCTTTTTTTTTAGTCATTTAACACTATTTAATTAGCCAAAACATGGAGCGAAACCTTCACATGTGTGTAGATTGGCTCATCTTGCAATTACCCCGACAAAGGCCAGTGTTGGCTAACACCATCAAGAATCCGTAGATCATTAAGGGATTTCCCCGTTTCTACTAATTGTACAACTTTCATAGATGATGATTATCGGGTATCTTATCTGATGCATTTTATTTTTTTTTTATACTCACTAAAAGATACGTTGTGCAACACCCTAGGTACATATTATGCCGCTAATTGCATTCTTTTATTACCGGGAATTACAAGAAATTAGCTAAAATTATTGATTATCGATTATCGATATGCAGCAGAATTTATACCCTATAATTATCTCAGCCCAAATTGCATACACTTGTCCGCCTTGTAATTACAATCACAGTTTAAATACAATTAGACTTGGATATATACTATACGTATATATGTTTATCGATTCGGGACTTCCGTTGGCCCCCAAGTGCATACATTAGCTACACTTGGCTCGTACAAGGACATCCCCTTTTGGACTTTGCTACACTTGAATTCGAAATGAAACTAGGCCTATCCTAACAGTCCATGTTTGTACCATATAGCACGGTAGATGTTTTCTCTCTCTCTTCGAGCAGTTCGGCAGCTTTTCAATATTTGAGTTGAAGGTCCACTACAGCGTGCAAATATGTATCTTATGGATGTTCGGTCGACGAGGCACATGATACATGTTTAGCCTATAGATAGATTGAAGTGTTTTTTCGGTTGTTCGATTGTTTATCTATGTATGCAAATACTTATTCGGGTAAATAAACTAAAACTTGCACTCCGCGTAGGCGTAGCAGAGCAAATGCTTGGGATTTCTGAAAAATAACAAAAACCAAAAACAAATAATAAAAAGACTTAATTGAAATTCATATGGCATAAAGGTGTGCCTGATCTGAGGAATGTCATGTCACGCCATTTTAATTCTTAACTAAAGCTCAAGTATTTGTAAGTGAGATGGATTAATAACGCGATAGATATATAGCTGGATTAAATGGCGCAAAAAGGGCAAGTGCTTGGATAGGTATCTTGATAGGTATCTGAGAACTTTTTAGATCTACCATATGCGATACTATTTGCTTCGCAATCGCGAAATCGCCATGCTTGAGCGCATTTCATTTCCAGTGTGTGTGTGTGTGCGTGTGTGTGTGTTTGCGACGCAACTCTAGATGTTTGCAGTCGATGTCCGTCAATTGGACAAACAGCTGGCCCATTTCTGGGCGTGTCTATAAACACATACATATTGTAGATATATATTTATATATTATATTATGTGTACTGGATACTCTAGTCGAGTTGAGTACATTCAGTTCGTTGTGTTTCTCATTAACGTCGGGCGAATTTCACGCGTTCGCTGATTAAAAATAAAAAAAAAAACTTAGAACTCGTTTTTGACAAATATTTGATGGCTCAACTTGGATGGTCGCCTACCTATTTTCCCAGGTGAAACTCAGGGTCTTTTTAATGAGCAATGGGAAAGCTTTGCGTGGTGGCCTTTTGGATATGTGTTTGCCAAGTTTAATCATTATCATTACCACACATTACATCGACGCAGAGCCTTCAATTCGAAAGGTGGCTTTGTCTTTGTCTTTGTCATCATTTCGTTTAGTTGGCCATTGTGCAATTACACCTGCCCCTGCCCCTGCCCCTGCCCCTGCCTCTGCCACTGCCAGTGCCAGGCAGCACAGCCCTGCCCCAGATCAAAGCCCACTCTAGCAGGCTTCGACTTCAATTTAAATAGTTTTCGTTTCGTTTGCTTTTAGCCGTTGTTAGCCGTGTAAAAGCCGTCTATAAGCCGTCTTTGGCTTTGTGTTTACCGCTGCGCTGCATACATAATTCAATTTCAATTTCAAGTCGTATGTCATTATGGCCCGATCGCACAATCGCAACCCAAGTCGACCATAACAGTAAACTGCAGCGTAGTCATCTAATGAGCGACCCCTTCAAGTGTGCGTAAAATGATCTGATCTTGATTTCCCCAAGAGATGATGCCGGACTTTCTATATACCTGTCATAGATGAGGCTTGGGTTATATCACAGCAGGTGCTCAGTCTCTTAGCCCAAGTAATTACCTGATCAGATGATAAACTATGCAATAATGCAAGCAAGTCTCAAGGTATACATAGAAAAAACCAGAAACTCTTCTTATCTTCCATCAATAAACTTGCAAATCCTATGTGCAAGTCTATAAGCAACGTATCCATTCTAAACTCGTCGTGCCTTACAAGGGCTGAGAGACTAAAAAGCAACTTTATACATATAGTAAGAGATAAACGAGCTAATCAAGCGTAAACCTGTCTCTATAAAGAATATGTTCCCGATATGTTCCATAGAAATAAATCTTGTTTGGCAGCCAATCTGAAAGGGCGTTAGATTTATGAGTTAGTTAAGGGATTGCGCAATATTTTTGCCGTTCCGTGTTCGTTGTTGGCCAAGAATGACAATGGGATACTATGGCTATTACAACATTTGGCAAACATTTGAATTGGTTAAAAACAAAAATAAAATCCACTTCGATTGCATTTACATACATACTATATACATATATGGATTTCATTAGTTCACGTTTTGACATACGATACAGTCGAGGTTAGGAGAGTAATATATATAGATATATATATAATCTGCGCACTCTTTTAGCTATTGACAAAGTCATCGGTTGGCCTCTGGCACGCCCACAACTTTTGCTATTTATCGTTTTGTGTTTTGTGTTTTCGTCTGTTTTTTTTTTGTGGGGCGTTGGGTGTACGCGGTTGTTGTACCAAAATACCCTATGAAATTTAGCCCGTTGCAAGTGTGCAAAGTGAGTTATGCGTACGTGTTAACGTTGTAATTTTTTATTGCTGCTGCCAACGTCGCCCGCCCTTGACTCAATTACTTGGCCTGGTCTGGGCCTGGCCGTGGCGCATGCGCAGAATTTTGAAGGCACTTTAGGAGCAGGGCAGCTTTTGCAGCGCTGCTGATGGCGTGGGCAGAGACATTGACCTAGGTTGGATGTGTCTACATGCCATGCACGGTTATCTGCTCGTTAGGACTTTAATTGTGACTGCCACTTAGCCAGTTTAGTACAGTTAATTAAACTGATACGCAACGCCCACACACTCACTCACACACACACACACTCAGCTTGTCACTTTTGCAATGCAATGTGCTAATTAAATTAGAAAAAATATTAACAAGCTGCTGCTTAGGCCAATTTTAATTGCAACTGCAGCTGAAGTTGCTGCCGAAGTTGTTGCGCAGGCGTTGTCTGCGTCGGCGTTGGCAGTGGCGTTGGCGTTGGCGTCGACGTCGCTATTCCACAGTTTGCTTGTTTGGGAAATCGACACGCTGTGCCGGCGATCGACGTTGACGTCGACGCTGACGCTGATAATGGGGTTTCATTTACGAAACTTAACTTATTTATTAATCGATTTATATGCGCCGGCACAGGCAAAACCGATCGCAGCAAACAACAAATACAAAGGCAACGGCAACGGCGATGGCAACGGCAACGGAGTCAGGCAATTTCTTTGGCCCACACACACGCAGACACACATACAATTGCAGCTACAGCTACCAATACAGCTGCAGGCTTGTGCATGCGGGCCCAAGGTGAGATGTAAATTCAGCTAAGTGTGTGCGTGTGTGTGTGTGTGAGTTTGTTTAACATTAACCGTTAGCGCTGCTGATGATGACACAACCTGACAACAACAACAACAACAATGAAACGCCGCACGCTTGACACGTTTAATTTTGACATTGTCATGCCAAAGCCAAAGAATATTGGCCACAAGCCAGCCCACACTAGTCCCCGCCCCCCTCTCTCTCTTTCTTTTGCCTTCCCCACTTATTTCTCTCTCTCTCTCTCGACCCACTCACAAGACTTACCTGTCGCAACGTTTGAAAAACATTTGCGCATGCGTATCGATTTTAATTTCATTATTACACACACTCCGAGTGAGTGTGCGTGTGTGTGTGAGCGTGTGTGGTTGCTTTGTTTGTTGTCTTTTGAAGTGCGTAGTCTCCGCTGCGTAGTCGTATTTATTTATTGCCCATCTGCATTGTGTAATAATGCAATATTAATTGCTTATTTCGATTAGTTAGCTCGATTTGGGCCACTGCTGCTGCCGTTGCTGCTGCTGTTGCTGCCGTTGCTGTTGCTGCTGCAGAAGTCAACAACAATTGTTATTTGCACGCCAGAGTTGACAACTCATACAGGGAGGGAATCAACTAATGAGCTAATTAGACAGACAGTTATAAGCCCATTTACAGCTGTTTGCACAGATTTATGGCCAGACAGGGCAGGGCAGGGCAAGGCTGAATTTCACACAAATGTTAATAGGGTACCCCATCTAGCGATCCACTTAAAGATAAACAACATCAATGCATTTGCTCAGTTAAATGCAGTGAAAGCTTTCTGTCAAGATCAGCTGTATCTGCAGCAGACATTAAAAGCTTTCACTAAAATAAAGTTAAGAGGTTTTTAGAAATTCATTTAGCTGGATAATTTAATAATAATATGTATATTTTATTTATATTTAAAATTGCGACAACTTTTCAATAATTTCATTAAAAGGGAATGCTATAATTTTTACTTTATATATGCAGTATTAAAAACATTTATAAAAGCCATAGGAACTATAGAAATATTTTTTTTTTATTCTCCCCGAGAGAGAGATTCGATAGAATTGCTGCCTGTCGTCACTTGGCAATTTCCATACCCTTAGCCCATTTAATAACTTGGCTCGAAAGTTGAGAAAAACACATGAAGTTCAGTAACTAAATGGGGTAAAATCATTTCCGCTTCATTTCCGCACACCTCGAGCGACGTGCGCCCATAAAACTGGACAAACACACACACACACACATACACACACAGAGATACTAAGTAAGTATGACAACTGAGCCATGTCCTGGTGCTAAGCGAGCCAAAAAAGGGGTGGCTACAACTACAAATTGAGGCAAGCAAAATACGAAAAAAAACAACAACAAGAAATAATAGAAATATGCCAAACGAAAATAACGCTTAAAGCAGCAACTACAACAGGCCAGGCCTCTCTCAACCGGGATGACATAATGCTAAAGTAGAGTATGTATTCACACACACACACATGTATAAGTAAAGCACATGTGTGTATCTGTGTGTGTAGTTGTATTTACAGCTTTTCTTGTAGTTGTACACGCGCTTACTACGTCGGCTCTGGGCTACTCGTATTTGTTTTGCGGCATGTGCGTTTCCAGAGACCAAATCACCCAAAAAGCGGCAAAAAAAAACAGAAACAGAAAAAAAACAGAAACAGGCGACAACCCTCGAAAAGGCAACAACAACAGCAAAAAGCACGTATCCCATGGATACGCGACGCCGAAGAGAGAGCGAGAGAGTGAGAGAGAGAGCGCCTGCAGTTATTATCAACACAGGGGGGAGAGGGCGAGTTACCCGAAGAGAGAGAGAAAGGCAGAGAGAGCATGAGAGAGCGTCAGTGGCAGCGCGAGAGAGGGAGAGAGTGTGTGGCAGCGAGCGAGCGAGCGTGGCCGGTTGGCAGCCGGCCTTTTTGCGCCACATCCACATCCGAAAATGTGCCTGAATGTATCTGACAGATACCTGAGAGAGAGATAGAGAGCGTGCGCTGTGTGTGTGTGTGTACGTTATACCGTATGTATATGTGTGTGCGTGTGACTGTGTTGGCGCGTGACGCAACGTGTAGCAAACGTGAATGTTGCCAGCGCTGCTGTTGCTGCTGCTTCTTCCTCTTCTTGCATCTGCTTCTTGCCGATTGCCAACCACAAGATACAGATACACAGTACGCTCAGTACTCGCTATTGGATACTGAGTACTCGGTACTCAGTGAGAGAGAGCGCTCGCTCTCTTACGCTCTCTCTCTCTCTCTCTCTCTCTCTCTCTGTCGTTCGCAAGCCGCATTCACACACATTTCTCGGGGTTCGCACGCTCTTCGCCCAATTCGTGCGCCTCAGTTTGCATTTCGCTTTGGGTTGTGTCTCGTCTGGTTCGCTTTTGGGTCAGGCCAGACCTCAAACAAAAAAAAATCAAAAAAAAAAAAAAAAAAAAAGAAACATAATATAGAAAATAATTCAACAATAAATATTCGTATTCGGCAACATATTCAACTTCAAAATCACCCTCTGGCCTCCCTGCCTGTCCCAACTGCTGCAACGATAACACGAATTCAAGTAAAGTTTGCCAATGAATTTTGGGGGAAACATACATAAGTAAAAAACAATATAATTGAAAAAAAAAATTGATAAAAAGCGAGAGCGAGCATGAACGTTGAAAATTCCTTCAAACTGCACGTGACACATCGCCCAGAAGCGCGTACAGTTCTATTAGTTTATGATATGCTCCACCTTCGTAATCGTAATCGTCTCGTGCCGCGCGCGTTGCAACCTCAAACAAGTCGCGACTCGCGACTATCTGCCAGATACAGATACAGCTACAGTTACAGATACAGATACACGTAATGCAAAACTGCCGACAGGCAGTTAAATAAACGCTCAAGTGTTCGTTTCCGTCTACGAAAATACAAAAAAATATATAAAAAAAAAATCCATCTAATCTCTGTGAATCTGCTCGATAAATACAAAATACAACAAAAGTTAATGCCCCGCCCGCTAGACTCGTGCAGTGCCCCCTCTCTCTCTCCCTCTCTCTCTCTCATCCTCTCTCGCTGCTGAGCAACTCGTGTGGCTGAGTGCATAACGAGCAACAGACGCCTCCACTTGAACCTGGCGGGGGGGGAGTGGTGGCAGGGGGAATGCGGAGGTGCATCATGATGCGCTCAATTAGCTAACCTCGAGACCAAAGCGACCCCTTCTCCTTCCCCTCCTTTGCGTTCAATTGAGCCGCGCAGCTGGCAACGCGATTTCTCAATGGGCAACAATCGTTTATCGCTCGCGCTGTCACCTGCGTGTGCTATCAGTTATCGACCAGCCGATTTTGGGCAGCTAATTAATCAAAAACGATAACACCCCGCTAACCCCCGAACAAATGGCCTAACAACAACAGCAACAACATCAGCAGCAGCAACAGCAACAAGCAAGGCGACAGCAACAACACAGGCAGCGTGCACGTTTTGTAGGCATGTGTGTGGCATTGGAAGATATGACATAATTCCAAGATACATTCACTTGCCTCAAAAAGAAAAAAAAATGAATTACAAAAAAATGAAGAAGGAGAAACGAACGAAAAACAAAAAAAAAAGAAACACACATAAAAGCGACACCCAAAGAGTGTGTGCTTTCTCTCTCTCTCTCTTATATCTCTTGCGTGGCAGCAGAGTACTCTCACTTTAATCAAAGAGCGGCAGCGTGACAGAGCGCTGCTGCTGCTGCTGCCGGTGGCTGTGAAGAGCGCGTCAGGTGCGCTGCGACAGCAACAACAACAATTGCTACTACGACGGCGACAACAAGTCACAATCAGAGTAAAATCTTTGCTGCAGCGCTTAATTCAATCTGCTCGCCGGAAATGTGTGACACTCCCACTGCCAGCGGCAACATACACCCCTTTATCATACACACACACATAACACACACACACACACACATGGCAACAGCAACCCAGAGCCATAGAGCGAAACCCTTTAGACGCCCATCCAAATCTTAATTGAAATGCATGCCGGCACTGCGAGCAGAAATACGCACACACACACACGCATATCTAGCTAGCTATATACCCACACACACTCACACATAGACACAGCGACCTGTGTATTTGGCATATTTGCATATACGCGGGGGTTAGAAAACCAAAAATGTGATCGCTTATTACGAAATTGCATTCTGCGCTGGCGACCCAATAAATATATATTTAATACACACACACACATGCACACACACAGCTGACATACGTGTGTATGCATAATAGATAAGCAACAACAAAATTTAGGTGATTGCGACAAAGCGAAGCGAGCAGCGCGTCTTTGGTTTCATTTCGTCAAGTTTACCTGTTTGAGTTGCCGCTTTCGTCGCTGCTGCTGCTGCTGCTGCTGCTTTGGCGACACACATTGCCGTTTTGACCATGAATTCGATTTTAATGCAAAAGTCCCAAAAACGTGAAATTTTGATTTTTTTTTTTTGGTTGGGAGAGAGAGAAAACAAAACAAAAAAACCCAAAGCGCTTTACGTGTCACACTCAGTATGTGTGTGTGCGAGTGTGTGTGTGAGAAATGCCGTAATAATTAATTGATCGACAAGTGCGCAGCTTTGCTTTGGTTTGGTATGCGTCGCGTCGTCTCGCGTCGTGTCGTGTTGCGTCGCCAAAAAAAAACAACAACATCGAAATCGATCTCGACGCCAGCAGCAGCAGCAGCACAGCAGCAGCAACAACATCGGCGAGAGCAGCAGCCTCAACTGAAGCTGGTGACGTTTGCAAATGTTGTTAATGTTGTTGCTGCTGCTGTTGTTGTTGTCTATGTGTGTGTGTGTGTTTTTTTTTTGGGAGCCCTTGCAACATCGCCGTCAGCTTGCGACAGCGCTGACCACGTCGCTGCCAGCAAATGCACCTGTTGTTGTTGTTGTTGTGGGCGCCACAATATAAATTTCTATAGAGTTTATTTAAATTATCTAAATCAATTTTAAGCAAAACAAAAAACGCCTACACACACACACACAAACGCGCGCGCATATTGCATTAAAAATGAAATTATCAATGTTTATTAATTTGAAACGCAGCAGACAGCAGCGACGTCGACGCGCGACGCTCGACGCTGGCAGCGCCGCAAGCTCAGCTGAGCGAGCTCAATTCGCGAGCGCAGCTTTAATTGAGACTGAGACGACGCAAGCAGCGAAGACGACGACGACTGCAGCAGCGACCACGACAGCGACCGCGACAGCGACTGCGACAGCGACTGCGACAGCGGCTTCGACGGTGTCTCCAGCCTTAGTTAGTCAGCCGTCGCGGCAGCCAGTTAGTCGTGCTTTGCTAGTCGCTGCCTGCGGTTTTGCCTCTCTCGTCGCTCGTCGCTCGCTTCTCGCCGTTCGGTCTCCTCGTCTTGTCGTCGTATCGTATCGTATCGTGCCTGCCTGCCTGTCTGCCTGCCTGCCTGCCTGCCTGCCTGCCTGCCTGCCTGCCTGCCTGTCTGCCTTGTCGCCCCTCGCCAACGGAAGCAACAGCAGCAGCAGCAGTAGCCGCAGCAGCGAACGCCAAGTGCCAAGCGGACTTGTGCCTTGTGTCGCCTTCGGTTGAAACGAATGTAAAAGTAATTCGCAAATTACTCGAAAGGATTCGCGCGATAAACAATTCATTGGCATTTAAATAATATATATATATATTCACTCTATATATATGCATATAAATGTACATACATACCAATTGTGATAACGGCGAACAGC
The DNA here is from genome assembly GCA_018904105.1 of Zaprionus tsacasi. Taxonomy (NCBI): domain Eukaryota; kingdom Metazoa; phylum Arthropoda; class Insecta; order Diptera; family Drosophilidae; genus Zaprionus; species Zaprionus tsacasi. The sequence continues at coordinate 54,680 of JAEIFR010000024.1, read as the reverse complement.
AGGTGCAAAGTAAATGGTGAATTTTATTACCAATTCAATCGATCGCAGTGACCCACTCGCTGAATAATTGATAACAGATAGTATATAACCATAACATTACCTCTACAACAATAACAACAACTACAACTACAACGAGAGCAACGCATACGAATCCTTCCTTAATGCAATCGCATCGAAAGCTAATCACATGCCATACCCACTCATAATTATAATCAATCAAAAACGTATTTTGGAATTTCGAATTTCGAATTTTCGACTAAATGCAACTGGTTTTGTTCCCCAATTTCCTTAGCCACCACCAGCGATACTGGCAATTTGTTGCTCACACTCAGCGCTCTACACTGACATAAACAATAACGAAAACAACAACAAAACAATCAAAAATCGAGCACAATATACAGAAAACTGCAAACGCTGGCAGCAACTAAAAAAAGAAAAACTTAAAAATTAAAAAAACGAATAAGCAAGGTAAATTTTAGTTAAATTGCTTAAAGACTTTAATACAAAGTGTGTTTATAATTAGAGGCAAAAGTCTTATCGAACTTATGGTTCAAATAAATTTAAACAAATGAAAACAAAGCAAACTGTGCCAGCAGAATTTTTGAAAAATATTCGCAATTAAGTTACAAAATTTAATCTTACGCTGAACCTGTTCAACTCTCTGCGAGTTTGTCTCTTGCATATTTATTCATTCCATCGCAACACTTGATACGATGGGATAAATTGCAAATAAACTTGTCTAATTTTTGCAAATTATCGCCTTGGTTTGAACCCAGTATTAAAGTCCAACAACCCTAACTAACCTCCCAAAAAAAAAACATAAATGTGTTTCAATAAGCTTAAAAACCTGTCTACTATACTATATATGTATATATATATCGTATATTAATTGAGACAATCACGTGGCGTCTTACAATTTCGCCAGATTTCTAAGCTCTTCGTCTGCTTAACCGATTCTCGGCGGGAACAATTGTGTATATATACATATATGTATGTATTTCATTACCACGATTACATCATCAGTTAGCCAAAACAATTGTCAACATTGTTGGCTCTAAGCTCAGTCAAGCATATAAGGCAGAAGCTATACACACATGTGTATACTATCTGGTAAATCATATTTTATTATTGCTCGCTTTGTTCTGTTTAATGTCAGACACAATCTCGGCATCTCGCTGGCAACAACTGGAAGCTGAAATCGAAGTGAATTTATGCAAATTAATATCGAATCTGGTTTGATTCATCGATAAGCTTAATGAAATGTGCCGTTAATGTGACACAATTTTATTTTGTTGTTGTTGTCGTTGTTGTTGTTGTTGATTTTCGCGTGATTTTTGTTGATGTTGCAGAGCATCGTCGTCCAACTGGTCGTATACGCAATGTGCGTCATTTTGACGTACTTACTAATAAATAAAAAAAAGACATATAATACTTTTTAATTGTTTATACGTTTTTGCGATAAAATCAATCAGTCAGTCAACCAGTTTTTAGTCTAGAAATTCCTTTATTTAATTATGATTGTTTTGATAAACTGCATGAGGCAGCAGACAGTAAATAATCGAGAGAGAGAGAGATTCTTGAACTCGAAGTGTGCCTTAAAGCAACCGTAGATACATTTCGCATCTCACAGATACAAGTAACAGTTGTCAGGGTTGCTGCTGCTCTGCTGCTGCTGTGATTATCACACTCTTAAGATCTGCTCGGTCTACTCGGCCATTTTGGCTGCACAAAACACTTTAGATAATTGCCAGACTGTTTTGGGCCCAAACGTCACCCCTCCCCCCCCCTGACTCGCCTTTGCCATTCATTGACCCGACCCGACTCGTCGTCACAGTTGTGTCAACACTTGGCAACACTAAGTTGTTGCCATCATCAACAAAAATCAATATCAAATTGAAAACGCGAGCTGCTTAACCATCAGTGCCCTCTCCAGCTCACCCTCCTCCTCCTCCCCCCATCCCTCGAGCAATACCATCCCCAGCCCTAAACGCACGTGACACCTTTACGAGTTGGGCGAGAATTGAGGCGAGACCCAGCCCTCTTTGTTAGCCACAGTTCCAAGTACCTAGGCCCGACTGAACACTGACTGACATAATATGTGCAACAACAACAACAAAAACAAAAACACGGGCCAAAACAACAACAATTACGAGAAGCCACGCGTCTTTTAGGCGTCATTCATGGCGTGTTGGGAGCACATTAAACGCGTTTTCTTTAGGCGCCTTTTCGGGTTCGGATTCGGGTTTGGGTTTGGGTTCGGTTTTCCGGCGAGGGGTTGCTGCTGGCTGGTAGAGGGTGGGCAACGTGTAGGCAAATAGTTGCCTATGTGAGTCACACACGGGCAGCAGTTGTGCTCTCTCTCTCTCTCTCTCTCTTTTAGCCCGTTTTCATTCAAGAAATTCGCAGCGCGTCTCTGCGCAAATGCGGCCCAAAAGAGCTCAAAGAGAAACCTTAGCAATAGGTTCGGGTTTCTGTGAGGGGGAGGGGTGGGAAGGCGTTAGGAATGGGGAGTCGTCATCACGTGATTGTCTTAGTGTGTGCGTGTGACAACGTGGCGCCGGTTAAGCGGCATGTTGCCGCCTCCGTCGCTTTTGAGGCCCTGGAACTGAATTCGCCACGGATTCGCTCGATGTTGCGCGTACTCGGACTGAATTCGGGCTAGATTCGGGCTCACTCTGTGCGTGTGTGTGTGTGTCTTTTTCAGTTTGGCTTGGCGCTTTGTCTTGGTTTGCTTTGCTTATTTTGAGGGTGTCGACTTACATGCTCATGTGCATTGTTGCTTCATGCTTTGGCTTTGTGTGTGTGTGTGTGTATGTGTGGGCTTACATGGGGCCCACAACAACAGCCACAACAAGAGCCACAGCGAAGACGACAGCGACTGTGAAATCAGGTCAATGAAATAGCAATATTTGGCACGGCTTTAAGTCGTCGCTGGCATCGCATTTCGTTAGCCTCCTCCCCTCCGCCTGCCCGAAGGTGCTCGCTCGATCCAAGGGCCACGGCACGCCAGCACGAGCTTGGCTGCACTTTGCTGCTGCTCTTCTGCCACTTCCAATTCGGGTTTGTTGTCACCCCCCGGTTGCAAATCAGGCAAAGCCATTGCCATATTGCCCATTCTGACTGTCTGGCTGTCTGTCTGTCCGGCAGTTTGTCCCTCTGTCCCTCTGTCTGCTTTTAGCCAGCGTTGACAGCGTTTTCCGTTACAGAACGTTTTGTGTTCTGTTCTGTTTTTGTTTTGTTTTGACTTTGCCGTTTACATTATCCGTTTCGGTTTGCTTTTGACTTTGAATTCAGTTCGGAATCGACTTGGCAATGGCTTACTTTGTACTTACTTTAATAATGGTCTTAAATTTATGTGCCGTGGTAAAAACTGTCGTAATACCAACAGGCTGATGTCCTTTTTGATTGCACTGGGAAATACGCAATGAGTCGCCTGTTGTGCAACAGTTCGAGTATTACCTCATATGATGTTAGCCAACTGTTCTATACCTGCGTTTTGCCAACTTGTGCAATTATGGCCATAAAGCATTTGCCACAAGTCCGCAAGAGCTTCTCCATTTATCGCTCTGTGCCATCTCCTCTTGGCCTGTGATGTAAGCAATTAGACACGAGATTCCTTTGAGCGTTATTATTAAATATTTACAGTAGCACGCGGCGTATGAGTAATGCAGTCTCAGGCTGGCCATGAGTGTGTGAGCATGTGCATGTGAGAGAGAGGGAGAGAGTGTTAGTGAGTACGTGTGGATAAATGACGTCAACAATGGCCATTCAGACAAGTTTGGGAAAGAAAAAAACTTACTTATTTATTCATATAGAGAGGCCTGTCCATTCAGCCAACATGACTAAATAAAGTGTGGCGGGCTGCGTTTGGGCAACATTTCTAAATTGCTATGCCAAGTGCAATCAGAGAGTCTCTCTCTCTCTCTGGGTCTCTAGAGAGAAAGGGAGAGCAGATGCGGCTATTGCACTTTTCGATTGCCAAAATTTGTTTGCTTTGCCTGGCAACAAAGTTCGCTACACATCTGTGTGTGTGTGTGAGTTTGTTTGTATTTGTCTTGTCTGACTATTTGCCTGTCCTTGAACCTTTGCTAGTACTTTGTACTTTGCTAGATGTCCTACACAATTTATATTTACTTACTCACTTGCTGGCAATATTACTCATACGCCGCTTGGTACATTTCCCATGTACGTACTCACTGAGGTCAAACTATCGTACTATTTTGGGTGCATATCGATTATACTGCTTATCTTTGGCTCGACTCGACTACCATATCATATCACAATTCTTTTGCCGGGGCTCAAAGTCTGCGCTTATCGAGTTGAAACGAAAAACGAGAACATCAAATTATAAACAACATGTAAATATGCCGCTAAAATGCTGACTGGCTGCTTTTCGGCTTCAGTTTATTAACCTAGTTTTATTGCACAGCCACACCACACACACTGTACAAAATATAAAGTAAAAACCCCCAACTGGCATTTACATAGCGTATATGTACATATATTCCCTATATACATTTCGATATTTTATACGTTTATTTCGACGTTGATAAGCGCTCACGATAAACGAATTTCATAAATTGAAATTGAAAAGCAGGCATAGTGCTGTGAAATACAAAAATGAAATGAATAAAAATAAATATTGCACAAGTCACGTGCGTCTCTCTCCCTCTCTTTCTGGGTATTTAAATATAGATGTAGTAAAGCTTGTTGTGCTCATATAATCTGTCTCCTAAATGTGCTCTTGCTAAAATTACAACCGTGAACAGCTGTGCTCTTTACATATATTATAATGTATATTATTATTATATTTATTTTGTATTTGTATAACATTTCTCTATATATTTCTCTTTGCAGCTTGACAAGTTTTGCATTCTCCTACTAAATGCAACTGGGCTAGCGAACAGCTCGGAATATACGAATCAGCAAGAGAGAGAATCAGAAGCAAACTAACAAATAAATAGGAATCACACGGACATACCATCACACACTCTCTCACACACACACACACACAGCAACAAAATGGCCTTAATTATGAAATTCATCGAGAGCATAAACAGATATATGGACTCACATGGTGGTAAGTTTGTGGGCTATAAGGGGGGAGTGAAGGGAATTATTATATGCTAAAGCATACATGCGTATGTATAGGTTAGGCCTGCTAATTTGTGTAACCTTGATGTGATGTCGCTGCCGTTGTTGTTGTTGCTCTTTCTAACATTTCTCTGCAAAACGGCAAAGGTTTAGCAAATGATTGAGTAATTTTTAACACCAGCTCACTAATTGGCCGCAGTAGCGAAAGACAGAGAGAACTAGAGAGAGAGAGAGAGAGAGAGAGAGAGAAAAAAGAGTCGCCTCTATAAATGACCATTTCAATGTCAGCTCTCATCTTGACCAAACAATCTAACCACAATGAACGTGTTTGGAGTTCTTTCTGTTTCTCACGTTTTGATCCTTTATCAGTCTGATGTATATATTTACACATACATAGAAACACTGTGCGTGTATTTATTATGTACATATGTAGTATATTTATATGCATGTATATTTACTCGATCCATTAAATGAGGGCTGGGGGCCCCCTCTGACAAATGTTTAGCAATTTCAAGCGCGAACGACGTGAAACGCGCTAAATTTATGTTTCAACATGACATCGATATATTTATATACACACTTACACATATACATATACAAACTCACCTATACAGCAGCAGTTCTCTGGCTGTGCGTGTCCGCATCGCCGCTCTCGCAGTGTGAATATTTGTTTGTCTTTGAAGGGGGCGGAAGGCAGTATGACTTACTATACTACATCGGAAGTAAAGTGGCCATCAAATGTCTTGTGCCGTGGCACGACCCACCGGATCGGGTCGGGTCGGATGGAGGACTATCACTTACACTGACAGCTGGCAGAGAGACATGATAATTAGGATACTGAAGTTAACGATAAAAGTTTGTTGTACTAAATAATCCTCCTGCCAGCTTGGTAGTTTATGAGACTGAACTTTAGTCCATTTATACGTAGTATGTTAGATACTCAAAGCTTCCAAGTACATTTTATGATAGTCGCAATATTCACACCGCTTCTGCTAATTAAAAAAATTCCAAAAACAAATGAAAAGAAAACAATTTTTAATCAAAGTTGAAAAGATTATGGTTTTTTATTGGCACTTCACGATGCCATCGGGTTTCTAATCCACTTGAATTTCTTTGCGCTGATTTCGATTAGCTAATGTGATAACCAGAGTGACCAGAGTTGCCCTGCAGTTTTGCAACCCCTTCGAATTTGAGCAACACTTTTTCATTTGGCACATATTTCCAATCAATGTCGGAACCCTAATTAATATTCGTTTCATTTTGCAATTTCTTTCTCTCCCCCTCCTCTTCTAGCATTCAGTCATTTCACTCTTTAATAATCCATTCATCAAACTTCGCGAGTTGGTAAAGCTCATCAATATATATATATTTCTCTTTTTGTTTCGTTATCTATCGTTCGAGTTATTTTTGTTGTCTTTTGTTTTTCGCTTATATCTAATAATTATTAACGATTTTCGTATTTTTTTTGGAGCTCTGTCTGCTTGGGCAATATGTATTCGCGGGAATTACTACCCGTAGCTTGCATAAGTTATGCATGAGTTAAACGCCCCGCGAAACTTGCGCATTTTATGACATTTATCGCTGAACTGAATGCCGAATGAGGCAACTAATTTACAGCTCATGATATATACTAAATATATATTAATATTTATTGTATATATATAATATATGGAGTTTTTTTAAGGTGTATTACAGAATGTGAAGCAGTTTCATAGTCATTCGCATTCACATTATCATTACAGTTACTATCGTTAGGGCGTTTTGCTAATGATCGTCTTGGCGACATTGCCTCGACGCGTCGACGTGCAAACGTGCGACAGATCGGGGCCAATGTCCAATGCTAACGATGCTCAGCTCAGTTGATAAGAGCGTTTGCTTTGTTATCTAATAGATACTACGTGTACGATATACGATATGTACTTGTAACGGCAGTAAACGGGATCTGGGGGGGGAGCAACAGCAGCACGTACAACATTGACATTGGCTGCTGTACGCGTGTACACAAGATATCTCAATTAACCCTGCACTTTTCCTTTCTATTTTCATGTAGATTCCAGGACAAAGGATTGGCCCATGATGTCATCACCCTTCCCCACAGTGATCGTATGCGCCACATACGTCTACCTGGTTAAGGTAAGTGAAATAGGAGAACACCTGTTGGCCCCGATTTGTGACCAAGTCTAATCTACCGATTTGGGTTATAGTCAGTCTCGTTCTCACCTTATCCGCGTACTTCGGTTAATCTTAAGTATTTATGTCTATGCGGAAATCGTGCGACGTGCGCCTTAGAATGCTGATAGCGTGTTTTTTTTTTTTCATTCTTGTTGTTGAGCAGGTTTAATTTATGATTCACCCCATCCACCCACATAAACATGCACTTCCAAATGAGGGTACCTTTTCCATATACCAGACGCGACTAACCTAATCAACGCACAGATAAGAAAGCCTGAAAAGTGAGTCAAGTATTAGAGAAAATTAGTGGAAAGATTAGATGGTAAAAGTCACAAATATTTTAGAGGATAAACTAACATAATTATATGGGTTAACCAGTAGCAGCTGCCCGCTCATTTTCGAATTAATTCCCGAAGCAATGAGAGAAAGAATAAAATAATCTTAAGCAGTTGGTATAGGAAAAATATTTAAATCGTTTTTATAATGGTTTTCACAACATTTTTGCAATATATTTGCAGGTGCTGGGGCCGCGATTAATGGAGAATCGAAAGCCGTTCCATCTACAGAGCTTATTGGTCTTCTACAATGCGATACAGGTTGTATTTAGCGCGTGGCTCTTCTATGAGGTATGTAAACCACACACAACTACACACATACAGATGCACACACAGACAGACAAACCAATACACACACACACACACACATACAGTCACCCAGTAACACAAAAACCCATCAACATCAACGCAACGCTGGCGTCGTCATCGTCATCGTCATCGTGTTTGCAACTGACACCTGGAAATCAATTGGGCGGCAACAACAACAACAACAACAACATGTGCCGCAACAGCAGCAGCAACAACAACATCGGCAACAACAACGCAAGCTGACAACCGGCAAAAACAACTTGCAACTGAGCTGCTTTTAATGTGCACTTTATTTTATGTTTTTCTTACGTTCTCTCTCTTCTCATTTCTGCCTATCTCCTCCTCTCCCTCTATCTATCTATCTTTCTTTTACTTTTGGCATTAATCTGATTTCGTTTTTAGTGTTTAATGGGCGGCTGGTGGGGTTCGTACAGCTTCCGCTGTCAGCCCGTCGACTATACCGATAGTCCCACGTCCAAGAGAGTAAGTGTCTCGTATATAACCGCAATGAAGGTATAAATGTCTGTAGGAATACCCTTTGTCTCGTTCTCTCAATCTCGCTCTCTCGTTCTCACGCGCTGTCGCACTCTAACGAAGTGAAAGTACCGTCAAATATAATAGTTTGTTCAGTTAGAGATCTTTAGCTCGATGCTCTAACGCAATCTCCTGATTCGCAGTTATGCACATACAATGAAACGATGAAGAAGAAATATTATATTATATATATTTTACTTACATATACGCTGCTCTAATATTATTATTATTTATATTATTATTTTTTGCTTATTGCTCAGCCATAATAATTTACTTTTAACCAGCCATGCTTATAGGGTATATATACATATAGCTTAACAAAAAAACTACACGCTGCGAAAAACTGTGTAGCTGGTTTCGAATAATTAGAACTAGAACTAAGTGACCTCAGATATATAAATACATATACAATATGGATATCTAGTATATACCAAGTGTTGTGTATATAAAATACATATGTATTTAAAAGCTAGCAAGAGCTCTGGTGATTAATTTGTGTAAAGAAATATCGCTTTGATTAATCGATTCTGATGCTTTTTAGTTAATACCATTTAAACACTGTCTACTAACCCGAAAAGAAAAAAAAAAAAAAGCAGCAAAAACAACTACAAATGCAACAAATCTATATATCTGTGCACTTGTGTAAATACCACCCAGCTCGCACTGTGTGTGTGTGTGTGTACGGTATGTGTGTGTGTGTGTGTCTCAGTGTGTGCAAGTCTCTGTGTGCCTGTCTATGCCATGCATAATTCTTTACAGCCATCGTGGGATCTGCAGACAAATGGATAAAGCCAAAAAGAGAGACGATGTCCAGCCGATAATAAAAAACGCCCTCACCATAACTCACCATAATCGCAATCGCAACCGATACACGACGAACACACGACATCATGAACAATCGATCGTTCTAAACAACCAACCAACCATTTTTACACACTCTACATTTGCAGATAGGAGTTTCCGGTTGGCTAACAGGACATTATAGCTTCCGATGTCAGCCAGTCGACTATAGTAATAATCCTAGAACGTTAAGGGTATGTGTTAACCTCACGACGAGCAGTTTATTAACGATATTGATAACGCTAGTGATAACGATAACAATAACGATAAACTATAAAATATTTGATAAGAGTCTAGTGCACCTCGATGTGCTTGGTGTTTGGTGTGTGCGCGAATGCCTGAAAATTGGTTTCTGGAATGGTTAAATTACACATACATACATTCTATACTATATATTATACATACATATACTTATCTACATACATTATGGGTTAACATTCTCCCTTTAAGTACAAATAATACTAACCCAACTGAATCTAATCCAGATATCTAGCATGTGTATGCCCTGCATAACTGTAAACATTTCCAAAAACAAAAAAAAAATGATTACCAAACTGTCACTAAACGAATGAGACTCCCCGATGTTTGTCAATCTATTTTACAGACTGTAGGAATTCTTGGGCACCGATCCATCACAAACAACTCTCCCAAATACAAGAAAATACATATGTACATATGCATATAAATACTTTTATACAGTCCCCAACATATAATGATTCTCAAACTGAAACCAATAAACCCTATTCTAATGGTCAGGAATCTGTAATCGTAAGCGATTAATTGAATGTATCTTTCCCCCCAATCTCTTCCCACTTCTACTCTCTTTTGATGCATTTTGACAATTAATACAATTACTTATAGCCTTAATTGATCTTACTTGATTTTATTTTTGCCCCAAAGCGTACGAAGCATGAATGTGTTTTTTTGAATTGAATTAAATTGAATTGAAAAGAATTTGATTAAATGATTAAATATTGTTCTTAACCATCTCAATGAAAATGGAGCGAACAATTGTGTGTATGAATGGAAAAATAAGGGCATCGGCAATGCCGCATAGCCGTCTGCATACCCTAATTTCAATGAGACTAAGCAACTTTCCATTGAGGTAGGGTATGCAGAAAGAAAAAAAAAAGTGAATGCACGAACTCAATTTGGCAATATTCATCTGACAAGCCAAGCTAATCGAAATTTTGCACTCTCTTCCCCCTCGCCCGACCTGTTTCCTTCTGTTGCTGCTGTCCAATCCAGATGGTTCATGCATGCTGGTGGTATTACTTCTCAAAGTTCACCGAGTTCATGGATACGGTAAGAGTTAAACCCTCCACCGATATATAGCATTATATATAAACATATATCCATCCTCTTTACAGATTTTCTTCGTGTTGCGCAAGAAGACCAGCCAGGTGACAACGCTGCACGTCATTCACCATGGTTGCATGCCCTTGTCAGTGTGGTTCGGCGTCAAGTTCACACCAGGTACGCATCCTTTATTCAATCCACAATTCACAATCCATTAACATTCACTTCTGCTCTTTCCATTTCCAGGTGGTCACAGCACCTTCTTCGGCCTGCTCAATACCTTTGTGCACATTGTTATGTACACATACTACATGTTCTCGGCCATGGGTCCTCAGTACCAGAAGTATCTGTGGTGGAAGAAGTACCTGACAACCCTGCAAATGGTAGGCCAGATAATTGATACTATTGTGAACGGATTAATTTGAATACTTCTCTCTTTTGAATTTATTCCACAGGTTCAGTTCATTCTGATCATGGTTCACGCCTTCCAGTTGCTCTTCATCGATTGCGATTACCCCAAAGCATTTGTCTGGTGGATCGGCATGCACGCCGTGATGTTCTTCTTCCTGTTCAACGAGTTCTACAAGGCAGCCTACAAGAACCGTGCAATGGTAAGTGCAAACAGACAGCATCCCCTTCCATCCGATGATGTGGAACAGGAAATAAGCTGAGAGTGCTTCTCACGTCACATTTTGATATTTATCGGCTGTGAACGTCGCCCAGTTCAGTTCGCTTCCCACGTTGCATTTGGGATCATTTGAGCCCACGAAATGACATTCATAAAATGCGACTACAACAAAGATTCCGCTTGCGCAGAGCGTTGGCAACGCTTATGTCATTGGGCAGACGAATCGGGCTCGGTTGCTGCGATGGGTTACGGTTACTGTTACAGTAACAGTTACGGCCATTTATCGCTGCTCCGATTTCTGAAGACCAACAGATCATACTGTGCTCTAAATTCATTAACGAAATTTCATCAAGTGATAATAGTTTAGTAGTTCAGTACAAGGCAGGCAACTGGGTGCCGAATTCCGTTTATCGTATGCCGTATAAAAAAAAGCAACGACATAAAAATGCCAAATGACGTCGTTTAACGATCGCTTCAAGCGGTGCGACGGCAACAACGGCGACCCACAGCATCCATTGAGAGGTCCACAAGTGAAAGTTGAATGAAAAAGAGACTAAATACAAACGAAAGAAAAACAAGTGGGTAGGGCTACAGTCGAACGCCCGACAGTAGGATACCCTTCTCCCAATTTTTAAAATCCGTTACATACGTGTAACCACACTCATAATTTCAAAAAGAAATGTTGCACAAATACTTCTACTACATATAGCTTTCCCGCTCACACTCACACAGCGACGCACGTTAAGAGTGACGTTGACGTCGACGTCAACTGCTAAAGTAGCGGAAACGTTGACTTGAATAACTTCTGTGTTATTGGTCCGATCAAATTGTAATTTGGAGAATATGTTCATATGATATATAGCTTTATACATACCAAAGCAGAACTCTATAAGTTTAATAGTTTGCTAAATAATCGTAAATTTATATGTTCAATACTTTGCTTAATAATCACAAATTACCGATTTGCGGGGGCGGTGGGCGTGGCACCAAACATTTGAAATAAACTTCACCTGCTTGGGAAATATAAGAACCTCCATGCCAAATTTGGAGTCTCTAGCTCTTTTAATAGCTGAGATCCGTTGTCTCAAACAAACAGACGGACAGACGGACAGACGGACAGACGGACAGACGGACAGACAGACGGACATGGCTCAATCGACTCGGCTAGTGATCCTGAGTAAGAATATATATACTTTATTGGGTCTGCCACGCCTCCTTATGCCTGTTACATACATTTCACAAAGTTAGTATACCCTTTTTTGACCATTTTCAATGGTCGAAGGGTATAATAATAATAAAAATAAAAATAATAAACAAACGCTGACAAAGCGTCTTGGCGTCTTGCATAATATTCGTTATTTTTGTGGGGCGCATACAGAAACGAGCATATATACAAAACAAAAAGAAAAGAAAAAAAAAACTTGAAATCGAAACGAAAACGGGTCGCATGCGCAATATGGGTAATGCGCATACGCCATGTAGGCCCGCATTGAAACTCATCTCACTGTTTCTCTCTCTCTCTCTCTTCCTCCCTATCGTTGCAGAAGAAGAACGCGCTGCTGGCTAATGGACATGCCAAGCCCAACGGATATTGCAAGAGCATCAACGCCCACGACGATCTGTTCATGCCACAACCTGTGCCGGAGACGGCAACGAAAACGCCCACGTCCAAGGCCAATGGTAGCGTTACGCTTAGCAATGGCCATGCGAATGGTCTGAAGAACGGCTACAAGCCGCTGCCCAATGGCAACGTGACGCCAACTGCGGCGTCAGCGACGGCAGAGGCAACGGCAACGGCGACGGTGACTGCCAACGGAAGTGCGCACAAATCCAACGGCATCCTGCTAACGAATGGCTATGGCAATGGCAATGGCTATGCCACTAGGCTACTAGACGATGTTGCCCAGGAGCTGACACACCGAAAGACACAAAAATAATATCGGCGCAATGCGGGTCGGCGCCAACACAGAGCTTAGGTCTAGAAGGAGCAGGAGGAGCACAGCGGAGCCAGCGTTTGTTCCACAAGTCATAGGCACACCAATAACCCCATCTACACATACACATACACAATGAGCATTCATATATACATACACCCCCACAACCACACACACACACACACACACACACGCATACATTCATCAGCATAGGCACATAATCGGAATTTGTGTTGACATTGAAATAACTTTAGTGAAATCAAGAGGAATCACTAAGGGGCAAACATTGTTATGGATACTAATTATTATTAAAAACAAAACAAAACAAAACAACAATAATAAGAAGCAAAAACAAATAGCGATACTAAATGTGTGTGCATAGGCATGTACTCGACAGCACATGGATATGTGCATGGCTGAAGCATCCATGTATGCTGCATAAGAAAGAAATACATACATTTTGTTGCTTTTTTCTCTTTTTAACTACTTTAGTTGTACAAAGCTTTGTATAGACAAAAACAAAACAAAACAAAACAAAGAGGAATACAAAACAATTTATTATTGAGCCTAATGCTTATTAAATTTAATTGTGTGTGAGCAAGGAATTAATCTATGTATTTAAGCATAGAGTTAAATTTATACATACTTACATATATATACATACTACATATGTATCTTTATATATGTACACCTATATATATAAAACTATATATATTACAATAAACGGCAAACATTAGTTGGTTCAGCGTAAGTCAGGCAATTTTGTAAATGTATAAAGCGAAAATGAAATAACAAATAAACTGTATGTAATTTAATATTAGTCGCAATAATTGTTGAGGAATTTAAGACGAGTCAAGCTGAGAAAGAAAACACAAAACAGAAAAAGAACACAAGACAAAGAACAGTCAACTATTTAAGTCAAGCAACAAATACTACAAATATGTTACAAGAAATCTATTTGTGCTGCGTTTCAATCAAAAACGACCACGAATTAAAAGAAAAGATAACAAAAATGAAAAACAAACAAAACCTACCCACATGTTTTATTAATTTATTACAAATAAATTATGCCGCTAAACTTCAAACAAATACTTATTGAATATGCAACGTTTTTGATTCAATATTGTTGCATACAAAACACAAAACCTAAAACAACAACAACAAGAGCAACAACAAGAAACACCCACACAATATATTTAAGATGAAATCAACTAAGATCCGAAAATATTGATTGCAAAAGCAAAAACAAAGTAGACTTTAAGTCCCACAACACTGGGTTCTATAGGTATTCAATTGCAATACATTTTGTATGCGTAGTAGCCATTTTTGTGGATCTGGAGCAGTATGTAAACACTATGTATGTAATTGTAATTATTATTATTACTATTATACAGAGAAAAAAATACAAAAAACAAAATAATGTGTAGAAAATTAGGCGAAAATGGAGTGGAGCATTTTTTCAATAAAACACTAAAAAACAAAGTTCGCTTATGTAACTCAAATACTTATGATATTATATGTTTTAATGGGATTTTAATTATGGAAAATAAGTATCGCTTAAGTTAAACCAATTACAATCGATTGAAACATCGGTAAATCAACAAGTTTTGCAAGAAAACAATCAATTCATATATTTCTTGGAACAGAAAGTTTCAAACAGTTCAATTATAAATGAAACGAACATTTTCTTTAGGCTCTCTATATTGTTTTATTAACATTTATAATTCGGATGTGTTAGATTTTACATAATACTAGATGATACGTCACAAGAGACGTAGTCACCCAGTTGTGGTCTATAATTTTATCTTAAATCTAGGCATGTTTGCTACGAGCTAAGCGTGTTAAGCTGTCCGTATGCAGTAGGCAGAAAGTAAATGTAGAACACAGAAGACAACTAAATAATGGTAGGCAATTGTAGTTTTCTATACTAATGTATGAGTTATTCATACAACAGAAATTCTCAAAATTAATCAGAAGAACAGCAATCCGTTGTCATTGTACTTATATAGAGTAATCTTGGCCAGAAACAGGCCTAACATAGAACCAAATTGGTTGCCTTTAAGTTGGTTGTTTGTATGTGTTTTTGCGAGTGTGTTTTATGTGCGGGCAAAGTGAGAGATGTTTGCGCTGCAGTTGGCCCGTGAGAGGTTATCTATGTGAGTAAGCAGCCAACGGCACTATTCATGTTAGAGCTGTAGATAAGAGATTTTAAAAACACTTAATCCTATACCTAGCAATGGCCTTAGTTACGACGGGCGCGGCGACGTGCATTACTGGCAAAGGGTGTGGTATTGGGTGCACCCGGATGCTGACCACTGTACAAATTATCCAAGAATTCGTGAAGGGTTGCCTCGCTGTGTTGGATTAATAGACATTGTTTTAGAACAAGTTAGTGAATACTTTTAACTATAATTACATACCTAACACCCGTGGTCGAACCAGGGGGATGATGTGGATGTGACTGCGGTTGTTGCTGATGTGGATGCTGTTGTTGTTGCTGTTGTTGTTGCTGCTGCTGTTGCTGGGCGCCACGCACAATACGATACTGTACCACATGCGAATTGGGCTCCAAATGCGACAATGCACCCTTTTGGCAGTTAGCCCACTCAGTTATATCATAGACTTTGCCGTCCATTAGTGCCAAATACTTCCAACGTAGGCCCAGCATACTTGTTTCAGCCCAAATGTCTCCCTAATCAAACCAATCAGTTAATATTCATATAGCTAATCAGTTGATGGTGTGTCACTTACATCCTTTGCCGAATGACGGATCTTACAAGAAGCGCACTCTCGTGCCGCGTAATGAGGACGTTCGGTAAGCTTACGTGGATGACGCTGTGCACACGTGCTGCATCTATTGACCATATAAAACAGAAGTATATTAGTGCTCATAAGAACTTGGCTAGCGATTCGAATTACCTTATAGTATTGGCCGCCTCGGTCATTTTGGTTTGCAATTGCGACAGTAAATCGTGCAGCTCTGTCCATGCTTTCTCTGCGTGCAGCGCCTCGGCAATGCTTTGGTCATAAGCAAGACGATTTTCCTATAAATACCAGAAAATTAATATATTATTGTTTTCTATATTTACACGAACATACCGGTTCACCGATCAGCTCAAATGCGCGCTGCAACACCTTGAATGCCTCCTCAGCGCCTGCTTGCTTGTTCTTGTCTGGATGTACCAGGACCGCAATTTTTTTATAATGTTTACGAATCTGCTCCTGAGGACTATCCGGTGGTACACCCAATATGCTAAAAAAAACAGAGGAAGTGGATACTTTAGTTGAGAATATCAAGCAAATATATTTATGATTTGCACATACCTGTAGGCGTCCTTGCCTTTACAGTTTAGTAGCGAGTACATGGCTTCTTCACCTGTCTGCGGCAGGCGACCCGTTTTGAATGCCTCGGTACTCGCCTCAGGTGGCTTGCGCTTGTAAAAGCGACGCCAGAATGCCCATCGTGAGTTTTTCTTGAAACGTGCATCAAAACGACGCCAATAGTTTCGCCACCAAATGCTCGGCTTGCCGGAGTTCTGCTTTAATTCTTTGTGCAGCTGACGGGCATAGGCTACTCCCGCCACATACGCTGTAATCAAACGCTCGTATGCCATGCTGCACCCAAGGACGACAATATCATAGACCAAATAGAACAACCAGGTAAGAAGCTTCAGAGTGTATATCCACCATGTATGCAGTATTCGCTTGGCAAGCTCATAGTTACGATTCGATGTAATCGCATGGGAAGGTGAATTTGATGAGGCATATCCGCTGCTGCGATTTCGTTTCGATGAGTATGAGTAGGAGCCGGAGTTGGAGCTTAAATTCGCATTAGAAGATGCCGAATAACGTTTTGACGATGAAGAATTTGCATTGCTGTTGTTGCCGCCGCTGTTGTTGCTGTGATGATGGTTGCTGTTGCTGTTCGAGCCAGCTGTGTTATTGGAATTTCCATTCGAATAGTTTGTATTGGAGCTGTTTGAGTTACTGCTGTGGCGATTGTTATTATTGTTGGATTTGCGTACTGTGAAATTTTGAGTACTGCTACTGCCTATGGTATTGTTGCTGTTTGCCTTGATATCGCTGGATTTGGTTGCGTATCCATTTGCATTGCAGTTATTGCTACTGTTAAGTTTTAGATTTGCAGGACGTTTCTTCTCCTGAGTGGGTTTGCTGGTCCTAATTGATGCTTGCGATTGTTGTTGTAGCGACTGTTGCTGTTGCGATAGCAGCTGTTGTTGTTGTTTCTGAGATACACCTTGATTGGACTGCTGACGTTTTTTACTCCGATGACCCATACCATTACTTCCCATACTGGGTAATTCCTTGAGCTCGTGAAGAGGCGATCGCTTGGAATTGGATCTAAGCTCACGGTTAACATTGCCTGTGCCATTACCATTGCCATCTTCTTTGCCTTGACGTCGTTGGGTGGAGGGACCGTTTTCCAAATTGTTGGTTGTGCGTGTTTCGCCGCTAGTGGAAAGCGTTGATCCAGAACTATTGCGCAAAGAGCTGCCCTTGCTTAAAACATCAGAATAGGACATGGGCATTGGTCTTACTTCGGCAACAATGCGCTTCTTGCCCTCTGGCATCGCCTTTTTAATAGAAAGGACATTCGTAGCTGTTGCTGCTGCAGCTATTGGTGGAGTTTTTGGTGGTGCTGCTGATGTTAGAATAACGTTGTCCTCTTTATTGCTAGTTTCCACAGATTTGGGCTGTAGCACCTTAACCTGAGCCTCGGATGGCTGTTGTTGTGGCACCTTAACTGGTGACAGCTGTTGAGGAGGCAAAGTAACTGGCGCAGGTGCTGGAGCTAGAGCTGACGTTAAAGATACACTTGGTGAGCCTTCATTATAGTTGCATACATTTTCAGGAGTTTCTCCAGCAAATTGTACGTAACTGGCATCTGTTAAATTAGGTGACCAGTTGTTAACCAGATTGTTAATAAACATATTGCAACTGTTGCTTGGTGCAACATTAGTAGAGTTCCCAGTAGCTGAAGAGTCATCAATCTGATGATACTGTGCTGGCTGCGGCTGCTGTTGTGGTTTCGGCTGCTGCTGTTGTTGTTGCTGCTGCTGCTGCTGTTGTTGTTGTTGTTGTTGTTGCTGCTGCTGCTGCTGCTGCTGTTGTTGTTGTTGTTGTTGCTGCTGCTGTTGTTGCTGCTGATGTTGTTGCTGCTGCTGCTGCAGCGCAATATTCATTTCTGGCAGTGGAAGCTGCGGGTTAGTGGAGAATAGTTCATAAAGTTGAGTCTGCACAGGTGGCGTTTGCTGTGCTGATGTTGCTTGCGCCTGCGCCTGTACTTGTGCCTGGGCTTGGGCTTGGGCTTGAGCTTGGGCTTGAGCTTGTGCCTGTGACGGATGCTGACTCAGTGATGCCATATTGATATGCGAGAAATTGGCAGCAGCCGCTTGCTGTGCATACACATCATTGACTGCGTTTTCCGTGCAGTGATACACTTTAAGAAAATTTCCATGACCCACGGGCAAAACGGAGTAGGTCTCTGGTTGACCTGGTGGTCCCGAGTAAGCCAAATTGTAAAGATACTCATTATAAACATGAGGAGATTGCGTTGGCTGCGGTTGAGGCTGATGATGGTGAGCGTGGGGGTGAGGATGTGGATGGTGTTGTTGAAACGGAACACCCAAATGTGCTGGTGGTGGCCATATCAAGGGACCTGCCTGGCCCTGTTGCTGCAGCAAGTGTTGTTGATGCTGTTGTTGTTGTTGTTGTTGATGTGCCAAAAAATTGGCTAACTCCGGACTATGGGGTGTTAAATTGTGGTAGGAAGCGGTGGCAATCAAATCATCCTCGACCATGCCACCGGAGCAGATACGCTCATCCTGACGTGTCCGTGCCGACATATCCCGCAACACTACGGGAGCAGCCCCGTGCCAGTGCCAGCGCGTTTTTTTTACTCGCACTAACTTTCGAGTCCTATAAGAATTTCATATGCCAGCTCGTTAAATTATCTATAGTATCTGTAGACAGAGTGCTGTAATTTATTTGTATTGTAATGGAAAACAATACACACAAAAATAAATACGATCGTACGCTACGTTTTTTTTTTTTTTTGTAAAAACTTTTAACACAAATAATATATTATGCTTGCGTGTGTGAGTGTATGTGGCAAGAAGAAGATTGTCTTTGCCATTCTCAAAATGCGATTTCAGGGATGAAAAAACAATTATTATCGACTTAATTTTTCTCTTCGAAATTAACTATCTTCTGCCAAAGGTTAATAATTAAATTATCTAATATGTTCTGTAAATAAATCAATTAATATACAACTGAATAAGGTTGCACTAGCTTTTCTACATGCTCTTTTAATATTTTCGCAACAACTGACAGATACATATTTATAGTTTCCAACACTAAAATGTTAACTTACATAGGTAACAGCTGTTTTCGTTGAGTACTCAGTTTATATTCAATTAAACTCAATTCTAATTTATTCATATTAATATATTTTTTAATTTGGAATTATTAAACTTAAACTGTAACATGTTATCTATTTAATGTTAGATTTATTATATGACTGAATCTGTTTCAAAGAAGGTTTCCACGTGTGTTTTAATAACTGCCCTATACTCACATCTTAACATAAACATGTAAAGACTTGTTTTTATTCCAGTTAAAGTGCTGTTAGGTCCACACATAACACTTAATTATAATAAACACTATAATTGTTATTTGACCAAAATGCCTATTATCCAACCATTAGTAACTGTTGTACGCGCTGGTCGTCTTAACTATGCAGCAGGTCTACGGTTACAGCAGCAGCTGGCGAAACAAAATGTGTCAGATCCTATGGAATTTCGTAATTTCTTGCTACTTTTGGAACACGACCCGGTCTACACCATAGGTATACGAACAAAGGGATACACAAAGGAAGACGAAGACCGACTCCGAAAACTAGGAGCCGATTTCCATAGAACAGATCGTGGCGGGCTTATTACATTTCACGGACCTGGTCAGCTGGTTGCCTACCCTATAATAAATCTGCGACAGTTCAAACCGAGCATACGTTGGTATGTGCACACATTGGAGCAAACAGTTATTGAAACATGCCGACAAATGGGTATTTTAAATGCAACTACTACAAAGGATACCGGTATTTGGGTTGGTGATAACAAAATCTGCGCCATTGGTGTGCATGGCTCTCGTTATGTCACAACACACGGCATCGGTCTTAACTGCTCAACAGATTTAAAATGGTTTGAGCACATTGTGCCATGCGGAATCGAAGGAAAGGGTGTAACTTCTCTAAGTGAACAACTGGGAAGGGACATTAGCATTTCTGAGGCAACTAGGGTACTGTTAGAAAGCTTTTCGAAGATATTTGAGTGTCGAGTAAACGAAGAGCAACAGGCGCGCGTCACAAACCAATGAAAAATTATTATCAAATGTACCACCGAATTTGTTCATTATATAATTAATTTAATCAAAACGAGCTTTGTTCATGTCACATTTTTTGGTGCGTACATCGCTTGGAATTTTCCCCCGCAATATCATCTGTTGACGACCTTCCTCCCGCTGTGCTGCCTTCTGTATACGTCGTTCCTGCCGTGACTGAAGCGTGCCGTTTGTATTAAAATACCGATCTCGAAACTCTTGTGAAGACTCAGCTGAGATCTGTGTTGATGAGGGACCTTCCTCATTAAACTCCAAATATTTTTCATAAGTCAGCAAGCGGCGCGCTGTATTTCCGGCTAAATTCTGCTCGGAATTAGCAACTAACTTTAAATTTGGATGATGGGGTAGCATAGATTCACTGTAGTCCTCACTGTTGAATGCATATTATTAAATATAATTTTTCTATTTAAATTTTTTCTATTTACCGGTGAAATGGTAGCCAGCAGACAAGTCTTCCACCGAGCTTCAAATGTTTTGCGGAAAATTGTAAAAGATCCACATACAAACTTTGCAGAGAATAATGTGATGTGGACGGATAATGAGCCATGTCAGGTGTCCTGCTGTCAACCTTGGCGTTGGACTTATTTTCCACTTTTTCTGTAGCCTCACGTATACCGTAGGGTGCTAATGATATAAACTCGTATAAGACCCAAAATATTGTTGATGCAGTTGCTGAAGTGGTACCTACGATCGGTGATGATGCTATCAAAGCGAAGGCGTTGATGCCATAGGGGATTTGAGAAATCCGCAACCAGAACATCCATATAGCGATTTGCACAACCGTATTGGTTAAGGTTTGCACGAATGCTCTCATCTTTTTCGCGTACCTTCTGGGTTATGCGGCTGGGTCGACACCGTGCGTGGATCATCATATAATCAATGTCTGCTCCTAGGACATACCCCCCGAACTTAGCTGCACTAACCAGCAGTGAGCCAGTTCCTACGAACGGATCGAAGACCAAATCACCATTACGTACCATTGCCTGGTTAGCCATAAGCAGACTCAGTTGGGCATCCATGCTGGTGTTGCCAATAAATTTTCGTTGTTTCAGGGAAAGTTCCTTAATCAAATGACGTTGCCCTTGGGACATCACTCGACCGAAAAGGAAGTCATCAGGTTGTTCGGGTACAGCAGTGGGATCCAGACCCCAGAACTCCAAGTACCACCACTCAACTTTTGGATTCTTCAAATTAACGTTTCCTTCAATTGGTAAATAGTCCATAGTCTCGATCCTCTCAACTTTTTCAAGCTGGGTAATGTGCTTATTGTAAGTCTCCACAGTCACCTTAAAGCTATCCGCTTTAAAATACTTACTAAGCGAATCACGATTTCCGAGCACATGAGCACGTAAGTTATCATGGAATTCCTCACTAGTGCTACCATGTGAATAAAGCTTAATGATTGATCGAAGCGAGATGGATCGAGAAGCATATTGTAGAGCAGTTTCATCATTGGGGAACTCAACAAGCCAAAATGGTTTCTATACAAGATTCTTGAATTTTATTTCCCCTTTTAAATTCAGTAGGCTATAGCTTACCAAGCGATTTTCGGAAACGCATTGGAATTGTATACCGAATAACTTAACAAGTGATTCAAACTCGGCAACTCGAAAATCAACGTGCTCTTGGGCAAACCATAATATATATTTTTTCCAAAACTTTGTCATTTTCAAAATTAAAAGTAACAAATAAACAAAACCATTAAGACAATGTGCAGTAACTTCAATTCACCGTTGAATTTTCAAGGTATCGATAAAATTGTATAAGTTATCGATACACAGTCTACCCTGCAAGCCTGACAAACATCAACTCGGTCATTTTGCATAAATTTCAGAGGCGCACACGTAAGCGAGCCGAAGATTTTTATAAATTTTCAGCAAGCAAGCCTCAGAGCTTTCCAATTACTGTAAAAATAAGAAGTTAAAGTGTCAGTGCGTTTAATTTCAATCAAGTTAAGATGGCACGTTACACTCAACGACCGGAAAATGCTTTGAAAAGAGCCAATGGTAAGTAAAGAAAATTTTCCATGCGGCAGCGAATGAGCTGTCTAAAGAAAAATGTCAAAAATGCCATTCGCACAACGATTGCAGGCGTACCATAGTGAATGCCAATTTTTTTAAAAACGTTTTGGTCTTCTCTTTCTTAGAATTTATTGAGGTGGGCAAACCTTTGCGTGCCCTGGACACTTTGCAGGAAGTATTCCGAAACAAAAGGTGGAACTATGCTTACTCCGAGACGGTTATTGAGCCACTCATGTTCAAGTACCTGTACTTGTGCGTGGAGCTCAAGAAGTCCCATATCGCGAAGGAGGGTTTATTCCAGTACCGTAACATGTTTCAACTGGTCAATGTAAACTCTCTGGAGAATGTGATACGAGGCTACTTGAAAATGGCCGAGGAGCATACTGAAGCAGCTCAGGCTCAATCGTCTGCAGCAGTTGCAGTGTTGGAGCTGGACGATCTTGACAACATCGCAACACCGGAGAGTATCCTCATGAGTGCTGTTTGTGGTGAGGATGCCCAGGACCGTTCTGATCGCACTATTCTCTTACCGTGGGTTAAATTCCTGTGGGAATCGTACTGTCAATGTTTGGAGCTGTTGCGTGTGAATACCCATTGCGAAGCACTGTATCATGATATTGCTCGTATGGCCTTCCAGTTCTGCTTGAAGTACAACCGCAAGAGCGAGTTTCGTCGTTTGTGTGATAAACTGCGCAAGCATCTTGAGGACCTCTGCAGGAACGTCAATCAAACAACTGGCGTTTCTATTAATAAGGTGGAAACCCAGCAGCTGTGCCTGGACACAAGGCTTTACCTACTTGATTCTGCTATCCAGATGGAGCTTTGGCAAGAAGCCTATAAGGCCATTGAGGACATTCATGGATTAATGGCCATGTCTAAAAAGACACCAGTTCCAAAAACTATGGCTAATTATTATCAAAAGCTTGCCATGGTCTTCAGCAAGGCTGGAAACCAGCTCTTCCATGCTGCTGCCTTGCTTAAGCTGTTCCAATTAACAAGAGAACTAAAGAAGAATCTAACTAAGGACGATTTGCAGCGAATGGCGGCTCATGTGCTTTTAGCTACGCTTTCAATTCCGTTGCCTTCTGCTCATCCTGAATTTGATCGCTTTATTGAAGCCGACAAGAGTCCTTTAGAGAAAGCACAAAAGTTGGCTGTGCTCCTGGGCTTGCCCCAACCACCAACACGAGTGTCACTTATTCGCGAAGTTGTAAGTATAAATTAAAAGCTATTAATATATAATGTTGACTTATTATTTTTGTTGCTTTTAGGTCCGTTTGAATGTCCCCAACCTGGTGTCAGATGAGTTCCGCAACTTGTACAACTGGCTGGAGGTTGATTTCAACCCTTTGAATCTGTGTAAACGCATTCAATCAATTGTGGACACAATTGAAAGCGGTGAAACGGAGAACACTCTTCTTACTCCGTACATTCAATCACTCAAAGACGTTACTGTCATGCGTTTAATTCGTCAAATTTCCCAAGTCTATGAGAGCATTGAGTTCAAGAGACTGCTTGAATTGGCGCCATTTTGCAACATATTCGAACTGGAAAAGCTAGTAGTCGAGTCTGTGCGTCATAATGATATGCAAATACGCATTGATCACCAACGTAACAGTATCTACTTTGGTACTGACCTTACGGAAAGTCAGCGAGAGTATCGTCCCGATGGACCCACTCTGCAGTCGATGCCTTCTGAGCAAATCCGCTCTCAGTTGGTAAATATGTCGACAGTATTGACTCGGGCCGTATCTATTGTCTATCCCAACCGTGAGCGTGATCAAAGAGCCAAGTTGCGCACGCAAATGGTACATCATTACCACGAAATCAAGGATCGCGAGCACCAGAGAATTTTGCAGCGCCAGAAGATTATTGAGGATCGCAAGGAATTCATTGAAAAGCAGAATAATGCTCGCGAAGAAGAGGAGGCCCGTCGTCACGAGGAGGAATCGCGCAAGGCAAAGCTTGCCGAACAAAAACGTTTGGAGCAGGAGCAAGAAGAACGTGAGCGCAAGCGTCACGAAAATGAAATCCAGGCCATTAAGGAAAAGAGCCTGAAGGAGAAGGTGCAACAAATATCGCAAACTGCACATGGCAAAAAGATGCTCTCTAAATTGGACGAGGAAGGAATTAAAAAACTCGATGCAGAACAAATCGCTATGCGCGAAAGCGAGGAGCTGCAGCGCGAAAAGAAGGAGCTGCAGTCCAAGCTTAAGTCACAGGAAAAGAAAATTGACTACTTTGAGCGTGCTAAGCGCCTCGAAGAGATTCCTCTCTTTGAAAAGTATCTGGCCGAGAAAAATGTTAAGGACAAAGAGTTTTGGGAGGCTACCGAACAAACACGCATTGAAAATGCAATTGCCGAGCGCAAGGATGCTGTCAGCCAGCAGGATCGTTTAAAACGCATGTATCCCGATCGCGATGAGTACCTTGGTGATCTTAAGAAAGAACGTGCTTCGCTATATGTGGAAAAGTTGGAGAAGTTTGAAATAGCATTAGCTGAGGAGCGGAAGAAGCGACTTGCTGATCGTGTCATTCGTCGTCGCGAAGAACGCCGTCAAGCCTTCTTGCGGGCCAAAGAAGAAGAACGTTTCCGCAAGGAGGAGGAGATACGCCATGCCCGTGAAGCAGAGGAGCGTGCAGCAGCCGAAGCTCGCCGTTTGGAACGTGAGGCTGAGGATGAGAAACGTCGCCAGCAGTATGAGAAACAACGTGCCAAGGAGGAAGAAGCCGAACGCAAAATCCAAGAAGACCGTGAACGGCTTGCCCGTGAGGTTGCTGTTGAACGTGAGCGCAGTGAAAAGGAACGCGATGTCTGGCGTCCACGTGGTGACCGCGCTGAAAGACCAAGTGCAGCACCTACTGGAGGCGCTAGCGAATGGCGTCGTAATGCTCCTACTGATCGTAATGAGCGCAACGACCGTAATGACCGCAACGATCGTAATGATCGTCCCGAGCGTGTTGATCGAGCTGAGCAGCGCAAGGACAATGACGGTGGTGCCGATTCTTCATGGCGTGTACGTCGAGAACCCGACTCGCAGCGTGGAGAACGTTCTGATCGCGCTGAGCGTTCCGACCGTGGAGAACGTCCTGATCGTGTTGACCGTTCTGACCGCGGAGAACGTTCTGACCGTGGAGAACGCTCCGATCGTGGCGAGCGTTCTGACCGTGGTGAACGTTTAGATCGTGGTGCCGGCACTGGACGTGATGACAAGTGGCGACGTGGCGGAGACCGTGGCAATGATCGTCTTGGAGGTGAACGCGACCGTGAACGCGATTCTTTCCGTCGCAATGATGGACCACGCCGCGATGATGATCGTGGTTTCCGTCGCGACGAACAGCCACAGCGTGACACCGGCAGCAACTGGCGTGATGCACCGCGTCAAAGCGATCGCGACAATCGTCGTCCGGCTGGAGAACGACGCGATGCTCGTGGTGCTGGTGCTGGACCAAAGGATGGCGGAAGTAGTGGTGGCGGTGGTAACTGGCGTACCGCTCCTACACGTGACGAGAAACCTGCACCCAAGCGCGAACAGCCACAAGACAAGGGTAAGTTTTAAGAGCCATGTGGATCAAACACGATATTCATATTTACTTTCTTGACAGAAAACAAGTCGGGCGATGATGGAGAATGGACTAGCGTCAAGCGTCGTTAAATGTTTATCTATCTTCTGCATCTTCGTATTCACACACTGAAAATGTAATGTAATCGTAACCTCTTTTTATATATTACAAATAATGTATTGTACTTTTTCGAAATGTGCTAATTTACTTGCTAAACAGTAATTGCTTTGGTCACATTTTAAATGAATTGAGTCATGAGTCTCAACATCTAATTCGAAACATTAATGTATAACCAAGCATCCTGGCTCTATCTACGGCTGCTATAGAGGTGCACAAATAAAGTACATGCCAATATATGTTTTTGTTTTAAATTTGATTGCACATTGGATTTTGTATATTTGGAGGGGCTTTCTTAAGTCAACATTGTCCTGTGTAACGTTTCACATTTAAAATGTTATGATATCGGAAACAATCGATAGCTGTCGTTTCAAGTCTGTAAGTATTATCTCTTGTGCTGTTAACCATCTGTTAATAGAACAGCTGTAAATAAAATCACCGACAACGGTCACATTCTCTATGTAAATTTGTTCCCCGCGGTTCGCGTCCACGTGAACACATTTCGGCAATGTGATTCATAATATTATTAGATAAAAGTCCAATTAAATTAATTTAGTGTTCACCAAAAATCTTATTAATTAACAATAAACAATAAAAACGGCGCCGTCTTAAAATATTCGTTATATTAAAAAGTGCGTTGGCGTTGCTCTCACGGCGCTCAACATGTGAGGTTAAAACGAAGACGACGGCAACAACATTTTTGACCATTAAAATAAAGACTAACTTAACAATAATTTCAACCAGAGTGTTGTGCAGACTTCTTAAGGTAATTGTGTTGCTTGATTAAACCTTACGCTGTCCCTGTTGACAGGTGTTCGTCCCACCAGCAAGTCCCGTTGATGTTCGAACTCCTATACAATTACAATTCGCGCAAAACAGTTGGCGATTTGAGTTTCACATTTCGTCGTATACTGCTACACAATTACCATGAACCAGCTCTCTAAACAAAATTTTGTGTGCGTGTACAACCTGTGCGTGTGTGTGAAATGTGATAGGATATTTAAAAAATAAAACGAAAAGGGATTGTTGTTAAGCATTTGCATTAACATACACATACATATAATGTTTTAAACATATAGATGTACCTTGTGTGTACTCAAATATGATTAACAAAAAAGCACATGGTGCGGCGGCTGCACCAACACACACGTGGTCGCGTGCTAGCTCGCCCTGTGTGTGTGCGCAATTTTTCTATGTATGCGTACTTGTTTGGTGTTGTTATTGTTTATGCGAGTACATTGATTGTGTGTTTTTACGATATTTCTAATATAAAATATCGTTATCGTCGTTTCCATTCTTTATAAAAACGGAGAAAGACATTACTTACAAATTTAGCGGCACTAGAAATCCGGCATGGTGTACATTCATGCATACATGTGCATAAAGAAAACAACAGCATGTTGCTCGGTTAAAAACGTGCCACGCTGCTTTTTGCCGTTTTCTTTTATACTACGTTTTGGTGCACTTTTAGAGTTGCCAACTCGGTAAAATTATAGGCGCTAAATTTAAAAAGTATCGATCTTAAAGAAAATGCACGTGGTTAAAAACAAACACAATCATTTTGTTTGACTTGTTAGCGTTGGATACAAATTAATTGTTTTTTTACACATAATTTTGGATATAATATCGATAAAAAGGTGAATTCTAGGCAATGTAAATTAAAAAATAATTAAGACATTTGTCTCTAATTATTATTTCTGGATTTCTTAGTTCGCTTTTCACGCCGTGTAGCCAACATGCTGTGCTTATCATCCATTTGTTGTAATATCTGCTCCCGATTAAGGCTTAAATCCTCCAGTTGTTTTTCCAAAATATCTGTTAAATCAGGCTCAAGAAGCACACACTTTTGGACGGAAACATTGTTATCTGCTAAATCGTTAAGCTGCGTAGCTAACTGAGCATTGGTTCCAGTGAGCACAAAATATCCAGTGTTTCCAATAATCTTTATTGGAGGGGTATCAGCATGTTCGGCAGAAAGTTGTTGAATGGCGTTCAGGTAGTCAGCATTTGTTGGAGATACTTTAGGTGGCAACTTTGTGGGTTCAGCAGTAGGTGACGGTTTCGATGATTTTCGTTTATATTTATCAGAACTTGACTGTGACTGATTCGGTTGCGATGCTGAGTTATTTTGAAGCTGATCGGAAATATCTGTTACTATCTTATTTATTTGAATAATATTTTTCATGGCATCTTCTTCCAAAGGGTTTTCGTTTTTCTTTATAGAGCAATTCTTTGTTTTTTCGATCGGTGGTGTATAGTTTTGTTTTGAAGATACAGAAGGACGCTGCGAATTTCCTTGGCGCCTAACTGAATTTTTGGTACTTTTGTTATTTGGACGTTTCGTGTTTGTATGTTTGTATGTTTGTAGATTTTGTATGTGATTGAGAACCACTTTGCATATATCACAGTTACATGTAACATTCTTATCGTTAGTTGGTTCATTGAGATTCACTGCTAATACAGTTTCCTTACTAGTCTTTTTCTCAGGAGACAGCGTGTAATTAAATTTTTGAATCCTATTGAAAACTTTTGACAATTTCTGAATTTTGGTTATTGTTGAAGCTGCTCTGCGAGATAGGGC
Organism: Zaprionus tsacasi; assembly: GCA_018904105.1. Classification (NCBI taxonomy): domain Eukaryota; kingdom Metazoa; phylum Arthropoda; class Insecta; order Diptera; family Drosophilidae; genus Zaprionus; species Zaprionus tsacasi. Next base: position 25,833 of record JAEIFR010000024.1, on the reverse strand, counting down.
CTTGCTAAATGACTTCCTACTATTTGACAGGAATGTGGGTATTTGTGGTCCGCTTGCAGTGCCACTATTCACTTCAGGAGTAATATATTTTTTGCCTTCACTCTCAAATACATTATTCTCGGTTTGTACTTTATTGTCGCTAAGAACAATTGTTGGGGTCGTCTTTCCTGCATCGGGTCCCGGACTTTTTATTGTCGTACTATTACAAGTTGATTTGTCCAATCCTACCGACGAAGACTCCGTTTTAATGGTACTGCAAGATGGTTGAGCGTCTACCTCGTTTGAGGGAGTCGAGACTATATTATTATTTGAGTTAGATTTGTTTTGACGCTCTAGCTCATTTAACTGGCGCTTGGCCTCTGCAGCTTTTCGCTGGCGTCGAGTAATCACCTTTTTAGGCATTATACTTTCTTTAAACAATTTTTAAATCGTAAAAAAAATCTTTGGAGCTGTAAGTCTTTCCAGCAAAAGAAAACTGTTACCGATTTCTTACACAAGATAAGTTTTACTGACAGCCTCCTAGGATTTTCTACTTACAATATTTTTGGAATTAAATTTAAACGCTCACTGTATGATAAAAGTTACACGAATATTACTGACAGCCTCCTATGATTTTCTACTTACAATATTTTTGGAATTAAATTTCAACGCTCACTGTATATTTATGATAAAAGTTACACGAATATAACATAATTATATTACAGATTTGCATACTGCACACATATAACTATAAATTATGGATTCACGCATGCTGAATGTGTTTCACGAGGACCCCTTCGAGGGGAACTTTGTTAAATATGATCCAGATTCGAATTTTTGGTCTACTACAGATGATGAGTATGTATTTTTTGGTGATCAAATAAATACTTAAATTATTAACAAATAATTTGTTTTGTATTTACCAAAAACAGCCTGCAACTCACAGACACATTAATTGCCCCCACAGATGATACATTGCTTAGTCAAAAAGAAGCAGAAGAGCAGCTCCAAAACAGTAAAAACTTGGTGAGTTTTAAAAAAACTGAAATCTATATGAATTCGTTATAACCCCTTTGTTTTTTTGTGTATATAGCTAATTTACAGCGACTTTGTAGATCAGCATCTCAGCGATGACGCTCAAGGGCTGAATGGACAGATTTATAGAGCAATTACAGATAGCGAGGTTGAGGTTTGTGAACAACAGCTTCAGTTGAGTGGATTGATTGATTCGTACAACGATGAGGAAGACTTGGTCGAACGCTTGGAGGATGATGATGACAGACAGAGCCAGTGTAGTAATTCAACATTTCGCACTCGCACCGATAGCTCCTCGATTGGGGATTATGAGTCCCATTCCAGTGACTACGATGATGACGTTGATAATGATACAACAACAAACAGAGGTGAAGCTGTTGATAATGAATGCCTTCTGACTGCGGATACCTTAACACTTCTGGATGATCGTAAAATCCGCACTCTGAGTACAAATACTGTTGGCTCGGATGCGGATGCTTTTGGATTAAATATTGATGTTAATAACTTTGATTTGGCTGACTTTATCACGAAAGATGATTTTGCGGACAACTTAACTACGGCCAATGCAAAGGAACCGCTTCCCGAACAAGTCATGAAACAACCGATAGCTCCAATGTCCAAACCTAAAAAAATAATGCCTACTAGTAAAGGTGATGGTGTTGCGCCTTTGCCTAAGCCCGTAGTTATATCATCAAAGAGTCGTGATTCTGATTATGACTCAGATTCCATTATCGATGTAGAGACAGTTGATGTAATCGGTGTGGACGAATCACTGTATACAGCTGGACTGATTGATGAAACTGTTGCCACAGAGGATTTATGCTATGTGGACAATGTAAAGGCCGATCCGTCATGGTGTCCCAAACAGACCAAACGGATAGTCGCTGCTGAGGTGAGTACAAACAAGTGATAACTTTGAAGTGTGTTATTCATTCTTCAAAACGATGTCTTCACATAGAAAAAGACAGCTACAGGAGGTAATCCAATCGCAACTAAGGCTACCGCCTCAGCTTCTCTAGCGGTAACGAAATCTGCAGAATCATCAACCCCGGCAACAGCAGTCAGTACAGTGAAGCAAAAGACGACAAACAATATTTGTCTGGTACCCAACAAAAAGCAATGCGATTTTCTCAAGCGAAAAGTGGGCAATAAGGCAGCCAGTTCCGTCACGGCTAATAAGTCTAAGGTGTCAGCTAAGAAAATTCAAGAGGCTAATAAATCCACAACTGGGAAGCAGCTCACAGTGGCTAAAATGGCAGAGCCACAGCCTATTACGGGCCTTGGTCTGGGTGGAAAGAATCTGGCTTTGCTTAAGCATGAACGCGATGCAGCCGCTGCCACTCCAATCACAGCAGCAACATCACCGGCACCAAAGCGTAAACTCAATTTGGAGGAGTATAAGCAGCGACGCTGTGGAGCAGTTATAAACTCCAAATCGCAGGCCAACGGTATTTCTGCAGCGTCAACTGGTCCTACACCCGTTAAGCAAGTCAAGCTGGAGGTTAATAAATCGGTGCCTCCAACACCTATTTCGAAACCACAACCATCACCTAATAAGGTCGCCATTAGCAATATTGTTAATAGTCTAAAGTGCCCGGCAAAAAGTCCGGCAGAACTTATTATAGATCCAATAACAGCTGCGAAAAACAAAGTGCTCCGCATGTTGGAGATGAAGCGTGCACAGCAACTGAAGATCATTGATTCACGGGTCACGGCCAAAGTGCCACGTGTAACAAAACTTCCGCCGCTAAAGGATATTGTCAAAGATACATATTGCATGGAGACTGAGCCGGAGACGGAATTAGCGAATCCACAAGTTAATATAAAAACCGAGGCTAAAAGAAAGTTGCAAGCTGATTATGAAGAGATTATCATTGTTTCAACCAGCTGTAATACAGACATAACAATACCACCGTATCAGGCGAGCATTGCACTCAGAGACAACAAGACAACGCCCTCATCGCGTTCATTACTCAAGTCATCGGTGCTGCTCTACAATATCTCAAATGGTAGCGAGGCAAGAAAGGACATGACCAACTCTTTAATAGCAAGCATACAAAGTGAAGTTGTCAGGCAAACCAATTGCGTTGCCTTGGGCACAAGTACGGCAACAGGGACAACAACAACGGCGGGAGATAAGAATTTACCGCATGGTGAAGATATGGTAATCATGCATCTAGCCAAAAATCGCATTCGCAAACGTATGGTCAGTATGGGTACCCAAACTGATCTTCAACCCGAATTTCCCCTGTTGACGTTGCCCACGACACGTCAGTCTCGAGAAAGGACGCGTCGTTCCTATCGTAAGCGTCGTACTGACGGCTCTGTATCAAATGGATCAAGTTGCAGCTCAAGTTCATCGTCGTCAAATTGCAGTAGCATCGCATCGTATCGCTCGCGCTCCAATTCAAACTCAACAGAGAGACTGCGTCATTCTGATGCGACGGCAGCTGGAAGCAGTAGCATCGGCTGCGGTGGGTACTCATCGCGCAGCACTCGACGTCATCGAAGCTCGGTCAGTTCTTCGTCCTTTTCGGATTCGGGTAAATACGAGCAACGCCAACGACAACGTCGTACGAGCTATAACAAACGTCGCTCGAAAAATGCTAATCGTGAGAATCGTTCTACCTCGAGATCAGATTACAGTGATCGTGATCGCAGTCGTAGCCCGCTTCGGCGTTCGCGTTCACGCTCCACATCGGGCACAAGGTACGGTAATAACAAGAGCAGTAACAATCGTCGTGCATTTGTGGATCGCAATGTATCGCAGCCAGCTGTGGAGGAACGTCGCATCGTTTATGTCGGCAGAATAGAGCAGGAAACCACTAAGGAGATGTTGCGTCGTAAATTTTTACGTTACGGCAGCATTAAAAACATAACCATACACTATAAGGAAAATGGGTAAGTTAATTCTATAAACAAGAGTAACTGAAGCGTGTGATATAATTCGGAATTCTTTTATCGGTATAGCATGAAGTATGGCTTTGTGACCTTTGAATGTGCGCAGGACGCATTCACTGCCATCGATTCGAGTCCCAGGGATGAACAAATCAACATGTACGATATCAGCTTCGGTGGCCGACGTGCATTCTGTCGCGCATCCTATGCAGATTTGGGTGAGTTTAGATTTAAATTGTAGATTCAAGATTAGTTTAAACTAATGATTTTCAAATTGCAGACAATGCTGGCATTAATAACTTAGAATCGTACGTGTATCCTAAGGCGGCACTACCTGCACCACCGCAGGAGGATTCATTTGAGGCCATGTTGCTAAACCTAAAGGCCAAACTAAACGCAGGCAAGCCTGCAACAGCTCAGCCGACACCAGCATCGGCCAAACCTGAAGCAACAACAGCATCACCGGCGGATGTTGCTACTGTAGATAGCAGCACAAAAAACAACAGTCAAATTTGACATCTTTACTATAAATTGCAAATTTATATATTTTTCTACTTATAATTTGCCAGCATTGTTTGAGTTCACATCAAGTATAAAAGGAAATAATTTTATTTTTAAACGTACATATGTACATATGTATAGACCATGAAGTTTCTAACAGTACAACCGAAAGCCTGATTATCATTCATACATTTCTTATAATTTATTTAAAAATAGTTGACAATAGCATTGAAAAAGAAAACATAACCAAATCAATATACATATAACCACACAGAACGAAACTCATACAATTCGCGCTGGGATAAGTCGCAAATTTTAATTAGTGCCGCGTGGAGAGTTTACAATCGACAGCGAATTATAAACAAACATGGAAATTAAGAAATGAAATTGTGATAAACGCGTAATGCATACAAAGTCATTGATTGCTTGTAAGTTAGCAGAAACCACAGACAGCAGATAATAAATAATCATAATGTATTAAATATATAACAATAGAAAGGGAATTGAAGTTTAAAGCCATAACGTAACAACCGAAGCATAGACCACAGATGAACATGAACAGCGAAAATTCACAAAGCGAAAAAGGGTAATATCCATGCAACAGAGATATAGGAAATATAGATATAGTATAATATGATATACATTATTCTGTATAGTACTATATACAGAGGGCAAAGGCACGCGCATGCTGCATGCGACGGTCACAAATTAAACTGTTGATAACTAAACTTTGATATTAGTTTGTAAAATGAATATTTTGTACGTACGTAATTTTAGTTTACAGGATATGATTTTTTGTATAGCATGGAACCAACCAATCAATCAACCCAACCACCAACCTTTAAGAGAGCTTCATTTGATAAAATAACTTTTGTGATTCCATGTGAACAACATGGAACCACACATAAAACAAAGAAAAAACACTGCAAACAAAAAAATAATAATAATAAATTTATAGAATTTGGCTCGGTTTGCTTGAGGGGAGCGCACATTGAACAAGCTAGAATTGTTAACCCATGTAGAGCTTTTATAAATTTAGGCAATGTACTGCCATACAAAAAAAACAGGCACTAGTGCCTTAGGCCTGCTTTTCAAATTTAACACTCATATTTTCTTTTAGTTAATTACAACTTCCTAAGCAAAAAGCGAAACGAAAAATAACTCTTAAAAAGATGAAAAATTATGTAATTAGCAGAAACAAATTATTGTTTTAAGTTTTTGTACTCTTCTTTTTGAATAATTAAATAAAACGCTAATTTCAGCAAATTGAAATAAAACCATTCTTTGAAATGTTTTATTCACATTATAATTATTTTTGTAAATTTTAGCCACTCCTGTATTTTGTGCTCATTTTGTCTTTAAAACTCGGACGTTGGCATGGGGAAAATGCTCTTATAAGCCTGTTGCATAATGTTATGCAAAATCTCGCAACGCAATGCCATATTGCGTTTCAGTGTATTTCATTTTTAGGGAAAGACAGGACAGAATGGGTTGGCAAAGTACAGATACCCTTACTAAGCTATTTTTATAAAAGTATTCTATGTATAACCACATGAATTTAATTGGTGTTTCCAAAGTAACATTATGGGAAAACATATGACGGGCTTCAATTGATATATCCTGCAATTTTCTATTCTCAGACAAACCAGATAAAGATGACACTAAACGAAATTCTGTTGAAAAAATATATTTTAAGCGCATTGTTGGTTGGAATAACAAATGATTGAATTTCTGAGAAGTAAATCTAATTGAACTGACGACGTCGAAGTTCAGTGCACGACATAAGCATGTAGTAAGTTTTGTTAACAGCTTTTCATGTTTGTCATGACGGGTTTCCTCTTCTCCTCGACTGGTCAGTTGCTGTGGGCTATTTGACGATTTGTGTGACTGTTCGGAGGTCTCATGTGAACGCACCGTATAAGGGCTTTCGCATGGCGAAGCAAATCGTTTACATAGTCGAGCAAGGATGCTTGTGCTATAAGGACTGTGGTATGCATTACCTTAGGCGCTTTGCTTTTCAATGATTTTCCTTGTCACATTTACGCCATCTTGTGGTCTTTAAAGCAGATCCCACCTCAAGCAGATAATCTTAAATAGCAGTTATGTGTACTCGGCGAGCACATAAATATTTATATGAGGACATCGCGGCTATAATACGTTTTTAATACGCTACGAAATGTTCGGCCTCACTCTTTGATGTTGTTCGAATTTTATGCCTTCTACCTAGATAATTGCCAGCAATTTCATATTTTCTGTTTCTTCTACTTGGTTGAATTTTGTAATGTTTTTTTCTGTTCAGATATAAATCAGGTCAAATCACTCGATGTGGTGACTGCATTAGCTGCGTCAACGGCAAATTTCCTCATTAATTTCGTTAGAAAATTTCCATTATGAATAGAAGAAGATAGAAGATTGTCTTGCAAGCAAGTAGATAGAAGATTATATTGACAGCAATAATATGCGTGTATAAGTGTACCCGAAGTAAGCACTTGAGATCTTTCATTCAATTTGCTGAGATGGCAATGGCAACACACCCCGAGATGCGTACTCGTACTGGTATATTCACATTTTGATTCGTCTCTCCCATTCGCATTCACATTGAGTAGGTTGGTCTGTCGTCAGTCGCAGCTAAAATCGATAAAAAATCATATTCAGTCGACCAAAAGATACATCAACAAAAAAAAGCAACTTTTCTGTTCTTGGCGCCATTCTCAGACTGAGACCCAATCCTCAGCCACCTACCCGAAATCTCAAATAAAATTTGCATATTTAATTTGAAGTGCCAGGGAAATCGCAGCGTTTAGTCCTTGGATTAAATTATGGCACTGTCATTCATCTTTAATTTCAACTTGAAATTACATATTTTAATGTAGACAATGAGCGCGGAAATTTATGGCAAGTTCTGGGTTATGCAGGCGAAAGAGGAAGCATTTGTGTTTACACAGTGGCTTTTAGTTTAATTAAAAGTAATTTCCCTGCATCCTTCGGCAGCTTCAGCGGCTTGTGGCGCACTTGAAGATGCTTGTCGCAAGCTTCCTTGGCAGTGGCATACAGTTCGCTATTGGCAGCCATCGAAGTGCACAGTTGGCGATAAGTTCATCCAGTTCATCCTCTAGCATCGTGTCACATAACTGCTCTTCTTCTTCCCCCTCTTCCTCTCGTTGCTGCTGCTGCTGTCGCGTGTGCATATTTACGTGTCCTTTTTATACCCTTCGACCATTGAAAATGGTCAAAAAAGGGTATACTAACTTTGTGAAATGTATGTAACAGGCATAAGGAGGCGTGGCAGACCCCATAAAGTATATATATTCTTACTCAGGATCACTAGACGAGTCGATTGAGCCATGTCCGTCTGTCTGTCCGTCTGTCCGTCTGTCCGTCTGTCCGTCTGTCCGTCTGTCTGTTTGAGACAACGGATCTCAGCTATTAAAAAAGCTAGAGACACCAAATTTGGTATGGAGGTTCCTAAATTTAGCAAGCAGATGAAGTTTATGTTAAATGTTTGATGCCACGCCCACCGCCCCGCAAATCGGTAATTTGTGATTATTAAGCAAACTATTAAACTCATAAAGTTCTGCTTTAGTATGTATAAAGCTATATGCCATACGAACATATTCTCCAAATTACAATATGATCGGATTATTAACACAGAAGTTATTCAAGTCAACGTTTTCAGTACAAATGCAGCAGTCTGCGCGCTGCTTTCAGTAGTTGACGCCGACGTCGACGTCACTCTTAACGTGCGTCGCTGTGTGAGTGTGAGCGAGACAGCTACATGTAGTAGAAGTATTTGTGCAAAATTTATGTTTGAAATTATGAGTGTGGTTGCACGTTTGTAACGGATTTTAAAAATTGGGAGAAGGGTATCTTACTGTCGAGCGCTCGACTGTAGCCATATCTACTTGTTGTCTTATGGCACACTCAGTGAGCGACAGCAAGCGACCTTGGCCAGAGGGCTGGTTGGCAGCTAACTGAATCATTTATCGGCTCTGATTTTTCTTTTATAACTAAGTTAAGTATACCAAAGCGGCATACTGCATACTTACTGCTCAAAGGCTTGTTTAATCTTGAACAAATTAATGACCGAGTCACCTTTATGCCACGATAATGTCAACATACTCAGTATATCTTTAACTAAACTTCAAAGGCTTCTTCGCTACGAGTACTACGTTTACAATGTCTCTGTGCAGCCCTGTTGCTCTGATTACCTTCAACGTTTCCGCTGAGCTCACTCGCAATAAAGGGGACACACAGACAGACATACTGTGTATGTATACAAACATACGTACGTATGTCACATATGTCTCCTGCCATATGCATAGTGTGATGCGAGTGCAAATAAATAACTCAGATAGAAGACTCGAGCTTAAGGCAGGCTGGCTGCGCTGCTTACCTTTGAAACGGGGGCCAATAATATGCAGAGTTTTTCCTTTATGCTGCTGCTGCTTCTGCTGCCATTACCGTACTATGTGGCGTAGGTTGGCATCGCAGTCTCTTTCCGTCTGTGGTTCGCTTTCCTACATACATATGGATGGATGGATGGACATCCATCGCTGCTGGCTGCAGTAAGCGTTCGTGTATCGTGTTTTATTATTGTCAGCTTTTAACAACGCCCAGTCAACAAATGACTCTAGAAAACATGCAATAGACGAGCATAGCCGACATTATAATACCCTTTCCGCAATTATCAAACACAGCAAGCTCTGAGCATGATGAGGTATAATATTTCAAGCTTTACCCTTTTCTAGCCTTATTTAAGCTTAACGAATATACCTCTTATATCATAGAACCCTTTATTTGTGCACGGTATCAAAAGGTTGCTAATGATGACGATTATAACGAGGATAATGATGATGACAGCAGATTACACAACATAACGGGTCAGGCTAAAGGCTTCGCTCATCCTTTAATGTTTTCTATTTTTTTTTCGGGTTGCTATTAAACTGGGCGTGTCGACCTTTATGACATTCGCTTCGATTACAACTAATGACAGCTGCCCCAATTACCAAAACAAATAACCGGCAGTCAATCGGATATACATACTATATGTATGTATCGCAGGCCAGCTTACCTAGTTTGCCCGTTTGCACTGAGGCGGGCGGGAACAACAACAACAACAACGATAACTATATCGATAACGATAACAGAACATGACAGATATGGCACCCTTTGCGGTTCTCGCTTACGTTGGCATGTCTTCCAATAATTGTTTACGCAAAATCGCACCGCCAGCTGCCGCAACTCTCATATGTAGTGTCACATTTTAATTTACAGTTACCTATTCCTTCTACCACTCGCTCGTTCTATTCCCGCCTTTTTGCTGACATTTCAATTGTGAACACGATTCACAGTCGCTGCCAGGGACAATAAATCGTGTAACAGTGAGTGCAAAACAAGTTAATTGCATTCGTATTGTTCTCTGCTCGACTTGTTGTCGCAACTAAACCATAAACAAACAATTGAGCAATTAACAATTAATTCAGTAAAAATACTCAAAACAAGGTCAACTCGGTTTATGAATGAAATTATGGAGATGAATTAAATTTTGCTTTGAAATGTGGTCGGCTCGAATAATTTAAGTTTTCGTTAAAATTTAACTGTCCCCAGTCAAGCAATTATTATGATATTTAAATATGCAAAAATAACATAACGCTTGAAATGGATTGGGTAAATAATAGGCAATAAAATCGATCAAATATACATACAAACGTATGCGTAATTTGCACATGAGTGTGTGCAGCAAAGCTTGTGAATTCTAGTTGCCCCAAAAAGTATGCTATGGAAATTAAAAAAAAAATTATCTATGAATTGTATGAAAATATTGCAAATATAAGTTTGACTAAATATTTGTGCAACTTGAATTATATATCTAATGCAGAATAGTTGTAAATTCTAGGAATACGACTTTTCTGATAGCTATGTATATAAAACACTTCGATGAATTGAATTTAAACTTGAAAATTTTATTGGCGTATGCTATGATAAATGGCCTCGAATACGTTATTAAATTGAATTTGGGCTTATATCCTCCTGGCTTGTTTATCATTCTTATGAATTCTTTATTTTGATTGTAAACTAAACCATATTTGGCAAAAATCATAAATAATTGAATTGTTTCGGTCAATTAAATGGTTGAGTGCACAATGTGGCAGACCGCATGAGAAATGGGGGGAAAAACATTTACTCGATTATATTCCGAAAAATGTACACGCAATTGAGAAGCACTTTTGAGACTAATGGAAAAAGTGCAGGCAGTCGGAAGCCGGAATAGTCATAAAAGTGGAGTACCCACAACACAGTGAAACTTCCTTCCTGGCCTGAATGGAACGGCAAAGAGTTTCTCTGAAACAGTTAAGAGTTGGTTTTACGTATATGCAAGGAAAACAATATGGGGCTCAGGTAAATGCACTGCTCTAGACCTTAAAACAGCCAGGATACCTTTAGGTAACACACACACGCGCCAGTCTAAAGCCCGACTGAAGCCTCTCTTTCGCCACAGAAGGCGCCTGCGCGTGCTCAGAGTCAGAGTAAGTCAGAGTAAGCGTGTATTTTGAAATCGGTTCGGTTCAGTTCAGTTCGCTTTTGGCCATTCATCAGTGCGGTGCTGTCGCGTAGACCGCTTTGAACTGTCGGCTGTTGGCCATTTCGCGTATTCAGATGCGAAAAAAGACGAGTGTATCGTTGTCTCTGTGTGAGTGTGAGTGTCAGTGAGAGCGGGCGTGTGCGTGTGCGTGTCTGTTTTGCGGGCGTGTGTCAGACACTGGCGCCAGCCAGCAATGTACAAATAAATATCACTTACACACACACAGACACACACAAACAGAGCAAAACAAACACATAGACAGGAACACGGCTATAGAGCCGTAAGGCTTAAGACATCGACTGGCGCCACGGCTCGTTGCATGTGAAAGTGACTTAAGCACACACAAACACACCCACACACACACACACCGCACACACACACCAATGTAAGTACTCGCGCGAGTCAGTGTGTGTCTGTGGAATGGCCAAAGCAAATGCCATTCACATAAACAATGCCAATCTGCTGCGGTCTGATAAGAGCATATGCAAAGCGCCGCCAACTGTCGAATCGCAGAGCAGCGTACCTGCCTTGCTCTGCCCTGCCCTGCCCTGCCCTGCGCTCTATTTGCACCTAAATTCAAGCAAATTGCCCCAATGTGTGTCGAGTGGGTATTGATGTTGGTAGCGCATCTTAAAGCGCTTTGCCGTGTGCCACAATTCAATTAAAGCCGATAATGGGGCACTCGGGCAAAAGTGTTGAGAACTTAACTTGCCAGCCTCCAAATTGGAGGTAGGAGGAGAAGAAGAAGAGGAATCAGTGTGCACTAATTGAATTTGGCCATGCAGAAAAGGCGCTCACAGAAATGAAATAATGATTTATGCAGATGCTGTAGGCGTGGCTCTTTGCTAAAACAAAAAAAAAAAAGGGAAAAGGTGACGATGTCGAAGATTGTATACCCTAAGATTTTCCCATTTCCCCTCAATCTCTTAACTGATTAATCGAGCCACTTTACCATTATGGCTAACAAAGTTATATTACCCACAGCAGGATAAACATCAGAGATATTCTCAGTTTACCAAACTTTTCCATACACATTTGAATATACATCTTATATGTATGTGTGCAGTGGGAAAATTGAAAGACGTGAACATTAATCAAGTTGTGCACATTAAAAGTTAGTGAGTTGTCAAGGCAAAAGTTGAGCTGCTCAACTTGCAAATGCCCTGTAAAAGAAAAAACTCAATTTACTTCAAAAAACATCATATATTAAAATACTTTCTTTTCACCTATTTAGACTGAAAAATCAAATCAAATTGCAGACGCATAGTCCTGCTGATCTACCCTAGAGATTTCCACATACAGGGTATTAAAAAAGGTACGCTAACTAAGTGTACACACGCTCTTTGATTAATGGTCGCCATTAGTTTAAGCTGGCGGCAAGTTTCCATCGAAAATAAAAGTGTTGCGTGCTTTAAGGCGCCGCTCTCTATATACTATATGTATGTAGTATGCCTTGGGGGTCCCCCCGCGTTCGCCATTTCGCCACAAAACTCATTTCCCGTCGTCAGAGCTGGCAAATTGAATAAGGACCAAGTTGTCCTGCCTGCGGTTTGCACGTTTGGTAAGCCTTAAACAGGATATTGTTTTTGCATACTCTCCATCCCTATCCCTATGCCCATGCCTATATCTATCTTTATGCCATGTCTATGTCTGTCTCGGCCCCTGTCTCTGGGGGGAAATTAGCATTTAATGTAGATTTGCTTGGCTTACAATTTAAAATGGTCAAATGGCTGGCTTTGAAGTTCTTCTCGGCCAGCTACAAAGGCTGCGACCTACCATGTTTCTGACAGTTTAATTATCATACAAAAATGGACTCTTTCTCGCTCTCGGTCTCACAATAACTTAGGGCATGATTTTAAATATTTGAGTAGCCAAATGGCTGCTGCATACGTCCCTCTAAAAAGGTTGAATGGATTTTCGGCTAAAATTCAAGAGGCAAACCAACAAAGCAAAGTAAAACGAAATAGAAAAGTTACCTTTGCTACCTCTCCTTCTCTCTCTCTCTCTCTCTCTCTCTCTTTTTTTTTTTTTGCTCACTCTTTTTTTTTGGCTTCAACCCGTAGGTTAATTTGCAATACTTGCAAAAGCTATGGGATACCTGACAACGCGACTTTCAATTGTTCAAAAAGCGTGTGGGGTCAGCGGCCACGTTGACTGCCAATGGGAGAGAGAGAGAGAGAGAGCGAGAGAGAGGCTGCGACGCACGTGACCCAACTGTTAGACGTGAGAAGTCTCCATTAAATGAAATACGAGTCCGCCACGTGGCGATCATCTTGCCTCTCATATTGAATTTGATATACTTGTAATTTAATGGCGCTTCGATTTGTTGATAACGCACGTTAAAGTGCTTTTGGCCACCCCCAACCCACCCCATCTCTATGCCACTCCTATTATACTCCTTCCTCATCCTACCAAACTCCTCTATTCATCTCAGTTGTTAATGGTCGCGAGGGTGACGGCAAATAAAGGTCGCAGGCAACAAGTTGGCCAAGTTGGCCAACAATGCGGTCAAAGTTTGTGCTGAAAAGTTTTTGGCGAATCCGCAGCAATTCCATCCTAATTGTGAATGTCCTGAGTACAAGCCGGAGACTTGTGCCAAACTAGCACGTTCTGTTTTGGCCTTAAAGTGCTAAACACAGTTTTCCATCTGGCCAAGGCTGATGGTGTCGCCCCTGAATGGCCTATCGCATTTAGTTTTGGCTTTCAAGCGAGACAGGCGCAAACAAGGCGAAACTAGAAGGGTGAGGGGAACGGAATGTCAAAGTTACAACTGGATGTGTATGTGTGCCACTAATCGGTTTAAGCCCGGCATTTTGGCCATTTAATTTGCATAATATGAAACCATGTCAACGACCAGAGACAGCATCACAGCGCTGCTTTCCCTGTCTCTCTGCACTTTTCAAGGGGGCCCCCTCGCTGACATCATAATTAGCTTAGCTGTCACGTACACAAGGACGTAATGAGAACCCAACTCTATTAAGACTTAAAGCAGACAAGAGAGAGAGAGAGAGGGAGGAGGGAGAGAGAGAGAGACCCATTGCAGCTTCACTCCTCATTAATATTTGCAAAATATCTTCATTACGCTGCTTTCCGCTTAGCCCCACAAAGACACACCCACCCACACACACACGCACACTCCCACGCACACACGTGCAGCTACACACACACATGTGTGTGGGGATAACATGAGAGCGCGTTTTGACTTGCAAATTCGCTTGGCACGTTGCACTTTGTACTCGAGCAGAAACTTTAGCAGGTTGCATCATGCTGCTACTTAGCAAAAGTATCTTTTATCTCTTACCATTTAATTCCATATGCCAAAGACTGTGCTGATATTTCATAAATATTTACAGAGATTTCTCAGTCATTTTGCCATCTCATACCCGTGTGTAAGATATTCTCTAATTAAGTGCGCTAAATAATAGTTAAGATCTTCTACTTGCCTTGGGGCTGCACACACGTGTTGGCCTCATCTCGGGTGCTTCACACCCAGCCAGCTGCTGTCAGGATATTGTACACATTCCTCAACACTTCTCCGCCTCGTCACCTGCATGATAAAGTTGGTAACAAATTCGTGCGCAATTTGTCCCTTATCAGACTGTATGTGAAAGTTTTGTGCAAACAAATATATGTATATATCTGACTTTATCCGGTATGCTTTTAAAGTTGCTTATCCCCCTGTTGACTTTTGTGACAGGCAAACATTTTGGAATTGTCCCTCATAAGTGTTTGGGTCGAGAGAGAAAGAGAGAAAGAAAGAGAGAGAGAGAAGCGTTAATCTTGTTTCTACATAGTTTGTTTACTTTCCAACGTTGCCTTTGCCTTTGCCTCTTGACTTTTGAATGCTGTCTTCTCCATCTTCTGGAGAAGTAGAAGGAGAAGAGCTTGCAGAAAGGCATAAAAGGGGCCTGGGCAGGGGAGTTTGCATGACATCACGTTCAAGTGTTTTGTTATTCCACTGCCAACTCGGCTCGAACAGCAGAAGCAGCAGAGACAACAAGAGGGCAGAGGGGAAACACTCATTCGTCATTAGAGAAATGTACACATACATTTGCACATGGATTACAAATTGGCTTGGGGCAACAATTACACACTTCATTGACTCGATGTCTCGATGTGCCTGCATGGTGCGCACTTCATTAGATTCACAGTAGATTCTCGCCTGGGACACGCTGTCGTATACGTAATATGGAATACCTACTCAAGCCATGCCTCATTAATGTTGAATCTATGTTTGCTGCCAATTTCATTTACACTTGAGAGTGCAGTTAGAGAGTGATTCACTGCGTCTGAATCGGGCAAACTTTGCCACAAACTTGTCCAAATTTAACTGCATCAATTTCAACTTTAAGTCAGTCTAACTTTCGTCTAGGAACTTGGCTAAGACTTCAGAATATTTCAGATATGCAGATGGAGTCAACAAGTGAGCTGCAGCTTTGTTGGAAATATACCCATGATTTGTGCTTTACAGGGATATTGGATACATACTACCCCTATGGAGCCTCTAGTATGAAAACCTTTTCAAAAATCAAAAATCATCAGCTTTCCTTGAGAGAGAACATTTCATACCTTAACTGGCTCGATTTCAGCACCCCTATAAAGCCTCTAGTATGTAACACCTTGTCAAAATCGTGTCGTAGGTTGTGTCATATGTGGCTTCCACTATATATTCAGGTAATGGCTTTTTTGTTGGTGTTGACTTTGGGGAAAATTGCTTTTCCGTTGGCCACTTTTTTTCGCAGCACCTGCAGAGGGTACACAATGGCAAAAAGTGCGCATACGCTTTTGCAATTAAGCTCGACGCTTTGTTTCCTCTGGCCCCTCCCCGGGAAGCCACATGCACCCATGTTCAGCCACACGTCCATCTCGCAACTACTCACTGCCACGCCCAGAACATGCTCGGAAATGCAACAGTTTGTCACAGAGAAAGCTCAAACTTTTGCATAAATATTTTAAATTTCCTGAAACTCTTTATTCGTTCCCTAGTAAAGAGTGCCAGTTTATTATGGCATCAGTTATAATCCCAGCAAGTTTTCTATTTTTACTTAATCCCCTTGAAAGCGATCCACAAGCAAATCACGCAATTTTGAACTATGCACTCAGCAACTGAGTGTGCATCTCATTACCGGATTCGCCAGTTATGAATATCTGAGTACTTTTAGCCCACGCAACCTTACAAATTCCCGTCAAGGTCACAGCACTCTTTATAATGCGTGAGATGATTAATTAGCAAACTTTTCTACTTGAGAAATTTTTCATATCGGAAATTATCTTTGCGCAAGTTCTAAAGTTACTTTAGACTTCTTCTTAATGAATAATTATAATTATAGTCTGTACATTTCCATATCGCATATATAGAGATTTACAAATTGTTGTTAACAATTTTCACAATAATTTTTTAGGTACCGCGTCCCAGTTCACAATATCCTGCTCTTTGATTGCGTGAGCAATCTATCATCTCGTTGGTCAAGTAATTGTATTAAGTATTTATAGCCAAAACCTCAACCAGGCACGCTAACAACGAAAACAGTTGGGGAGTTCCTGCTTAGGCAATACCCTATAAGTATTTAAAATTCGTATTGTAAGTTATCTTTTTATTTAACTTAAACAAACGTTTATTCTATCTGAAAAGTGTGAAAGAAATATTCATTTAATTGATAATCGTTTCCCTGTTGCTGCCTCCCTTTAGGTTTATGTGTTTACAGGGTATGCTGGCAATAACGTTGCCTTTGCCTGCCTTTCAATAATGCATGACGCATGGTGCGGGCTCTGCGTGTTAGCTGTCCCTCTAACCTCCCTCCCTGCCCTCGCCCTTGAGCCTATTCCACTACTGCATACATCATTTTGGTCGATTTCGGCATCAGCAGCCATATAAGCGATAATTGTCTTCGATGGCATGTAACATGGCAGAGAACAAAAACAAATACTAAACACTCCTTATCTTTTTTTGGGTGGTGCTTAATAAATGCATTAAGGTGGCTCAAATGAGCAACAGCATCGAATGACCAAGGACACCGCAAAAGAGAAAGAGATGCCTGCCTATTCTGTGGCCACTCGGTTCGCATTTGCTTTTATTATCAAAGTTTTTATCGCTCTTTATAGCTGTGTTCTGGTTGTTTGTCTTGGGTTTTTTTTTTGTTTCTTGCCCTTGGTGGATTATTACTGCATATGTTTGTGTATGTTATGACATGTGTACGCTCCCCATTCCTCTGTTACAGCTGGTGGCATGGCGCGAGGAAGATAACATAATAACAGCATGGTCATAAAAAGGTTTGCTTACCCTCCCCTGCTCCCTGCCCCCTGCGCTCTGTTCCCACAATTTATTGCCAATGGACCTGGTCGTGACATTTATGCAGCACGGAGGCGTTCACGTGACCGTGTTTTGGCAGTCCACAGTCTGTGCAACACACACACGGTTCCCACTCCCATCCTGCCGCAAGCCCCAAATTCGGGATGCTCAACCCTCAATCCCCCAGTGTCGCCTTTGGCGTTCCCAACAAAGCAGCACAAATTTCAATCATTTTTCGCCTGTAATGAAGCTGCCATTTGGACCAAACTGCTGCAATATGTGAACATGCTCTGGGGACGAAGAGTTCTCGCCAAACTAATTTGTCCCACTGCCAATATCACAGATTGCTCGAATTCCTAGTCCAGTGTGCTCAGAACTACATAGTACTCTTGCATTTTGGGTGTGCATTGCAGAAAAGTTTGAAGATTCATCTGATATATATGGATATATAATAATAAGATTAACTTATTCAGCGCCTTAATTATTTAAAATTATTTATTTATTTGTAAATTTAAAAAAACCAATCAAACGAAATAATAATTGATATATAATAACTTTTGTAGCTAAAAGAAAAACTCTTTTAAATCTTTTATTACAGTATTATATTTCAATTTAATTGTGGCAGCAACAAAAAAGAAAAGGTTTCGTGTATTAAATTTTAATGCAATCGAAACCATTTAACTTAATTGGCGATTGTGAATAATTGAAGTGTGTGGAAGCCTTTGCCAAGAGGAAATTGTTGCCATAAATATCGGAAAGCCGGTGAAACTTTTTATTCTTTTTTGTTTTTATCCTCACACGAACCACGGATGAAAGTTTCAGAAAAATGCCAGTGGAGAGCAAAAATCGCAATATCAGATAGTATAGCATCATGCAAATTGCATTGCAGCAGAGGAAAGCCGAAGAACCAAAGAATTTTCTGGGGAAATGTTTGAGTTGCCTGTCTGAGTTGTTTGCTCGAACTGCAAGTGCACTCGCAGCGCAGCTCAGCAATTTCAAAGGGAAGTGGTGAAACGGGGAACGGGAAACGGAAAACGGGCTTATGCATATATAACGAGCCTAGAACAAGAACGAAATGAAACGTTAAGCAGAATTTTGTTGAACTTAGAAGTGGGCGAAGAGCGTGCAAGGTGCAGGGTGGGGAGATGTAGAAGGAAGGATGAGGAGAAGCAAGTCGACTTGGTGTCATCATTGAAACTGACGGGCCACTTAGCATCTGGCAATCGACTGGGAGGCTGCTGTAGATAATATAATAATGGGATATGGATAATGCGATAGACGGGTATGAGTGCCTGCTCTGAGGTCCTGATTAATGCAGTGCAATTAGCTTAATGCCAGCTCATTTAACACTTGAAAGCAATTACACAGTCTGTCAGGAGTCGTTGCAACGATGTCGACATCGACAGTGTGTCGCGTATCATGTAATTTTCACTTTCCGCCCGATTTCTGAATTAATTTCGCATATACCGCAATTTTCCCTTTTCTTGTTTACAAAGCAATTATTTATACAAAAAAAAGAAAGAGTATACTCTACTCACTCGCATTACAAATGCCAGGTGAATTGAGCAGCGAGAGAGCGACTGTATACGGCTGGTAAATACCCTGCTGCTATACGAGCATGTTTACTTATGCTTTGCATATGCGAATGTGTAGAAATATGATATGCAAATAGAGTATATACACACGTTTATGTAAATATTCAATGGGCACCATGGCAACCATTTTCCGCTCAAAATAAACTTTTGCGTACAAATTAGCATACACTTTTTGCCGCCTGTCTGCGTGCAGGGTATAAAAAGTATACAACAAAATTTTATAACTTTTAATTAGTCTGACAAAAAAAAAAGAGAGAGAAAAAGTTATGGGTAGGTTTGCGTGTCGGCGTGAGTGCGTACAACAGGCAATAAATGTATTTCCCTGTCACGTCAGGAATGTTTTATTTTTATGTTTTATGTATTCCCTACCAGCAGTTCTCTGTGCTGTCAGTCACGCCGCATATCCCTACGAAATCTGCTTATAACTTTACAGGGGACCCACATTTTAAACGCTAGCCCTTTTTTTAATTTAACAAAAACTTAGTTTGTATTACAATGAAAAATAAATTTGATAAAAAAATGAATTCTAAAATAAAATCATTTAAAGTGAAAACTTTAATCTAGCTCTAATTCGGCTACTTTTCGACAGCACTGTGGGCTTATTTGCTTACATGTGCGTGTATCTTTGTACGTGTGATGTTTCACACACACACCCAAACACCCCATACACATATCTTTTTTACTCGAATTTTCCCGCTTGTTCGATTTTACATGCTGTTCCCAAAAAGAGTTTCGCTCAAGTTTTCAACTTTCTCACAATTCGTATGCAAAACGTGTGCGAAACTTTGGAGATATCGAATAGAATGTTCGAACAGGAATAATTCGGAATTGAACGCTTTTTAGAGCAGTTAAATTTGCGATTCAATGTTTCAGACTGACAGCACTTTTGGGTTTCATTTGATTTATGCTTTATTTTTGTTTTTTGTGAAAAATTGTTCGTTTCACTTGCGTGCGAGCTGAAGTTGATTTGCGCTAAAGAACTGAATGGCTTTTTGCTCTCTCTCTCTCTCTATCTCCCTGTCTCTCTCTCCCTCATTTCGTGGCGGTTTTTGTTTTTCGATTTGAAGCACAAAGTGAAAATATGCTAGACGGGAAAAGAGCCTCAATAACCGAACCAAACTCACTTGAGGTAGCTGCTGCAGCTGCACCACCAACTTTGGTCGACCAATTTGAAATGAACATGAAACCTAATTGGTTTTGTGTGCTGCGGATGAAATTTTTCCTTCATCCATTGTTCGAAAAGTTTGTGTGTTTTCGTCTGCTTTTGTCTCCTTGGCTCCTTATAGTGGAAGCCATTTTGAGCTGCTCTGAGAAGTATGCAACACTTTCGACTGCAAGATACGCCAACTCACCTGAGTGTTATAAAACTAGCTATTCCATTGACCAGCTTATAAGTTTAATTAAGTTATCTTAAACAAATAATTCCTATATATTTATTATTTCTATTAAGCGTGTGCAAACCTCGTTAAATTTTGCTGGAACGTAAAGGAAATAGGTTAGTGGGAAAGAACTTTAATGCGCATTTCAGGCTAGCCACAAGCATAGCTAAAGCGGCCAAAATAAAAACTCCCAAATAATTCACAATTCACAAGCAAACAGTTTTAGCTACAAATCCGACTGCAAGGGATTATCCAGTGTGGGGAAATTTTTAAAATTAAATTAAAATGTTTTGTTCTCTTTTTTTTGGGTCAGTTTTTTTTTTCCTGGAAAATACACATATACCACGAAGATTTTTCTGTTCTGCCACCGACGTTGAGACAAAAGAAGCAACACCAACGACCCAAATCTGTTTTGTACACAGCGAAAGATAGATAGTCGACACACCTTATACACTTTAAAATAAAAATCTTAATTATATATTTTAAAATTACATTAATCATAATCATAAAGGTCTAAGACATTTTATAATTGCAACAAATAGTAAGTTTATAAACTTGCTAATCAAATGTCATATATCCCCATTGCAGGGTATATAAGATGATGGCAGACAGACCATTTCGTTGAAGAAACACAATGACGGAGGGCGGCCACTTGGACGGCTAAGAGATTGCCGCTTTAAGGCTTTTTGTTGACACAGTCACACATAGGCACGCACACACACGCACACGCACATCGCACATCGTACACGTACACAGACACGCACTCTTAGACACTGCCAGAGAGCTCGTAAGCGTCTTTAACCGCATTGGATTATTGGGTTTGCTGCGCATCAGGGCACCTCCGCCTTGACTTTGCCTGAATTTAAATTGTGTTTAAAGCGAGCAGGCCTCTCTCTCCCTGTCTCTCTCTCTGTCTCTTTTGGGGCCTGCTTTCAATTGTCTGCAGCCCGCTTATTGTCGCTATTCCTCCTCGCAGGCATTATCAACAACATAAACAATGAAATTGTGTAAACAATACGCGCTGCGCACAAAAGTATGCTACAGAATAAAGGAAAATTGTGCAACAAACAAAATAAAAAAGCGAAATTAAAAGCGATTCAGTGTGTGGGAGAAGAGAGAAGAGAACGCAGGTGTCACAAGATCGCATTACGAGACAAGGAAGTATGTTTCGAATGTAAATAGAGCTTAGCAGAGCTTAACTAAGCACAGTCATACTTAGAGTTGCCCAAATCCACAGGAAGCATTCTGTGTCGTCCGGACACATGTGCTCATCATAGGCCACATTCAGCTGCAAAATGTGTCGTAAAATGTGTTGGCAATCAATTTACGTTTAAGTTTAGCCCAAGCAAAGCGCGTATGCTGGCTTTGCCCTAGTCATTATAATAATAATAATAATCATAATAAGATAATCATGATAATAAAGCATACTGGGGCAGACAAACAGGCAGGCGACTTGGCTAATTGGTACTCATTCATAACGCACGCTTTTTTTTAGCCAACTTCGCTCTTTACCTTCAGCTGGCAGCCCTTCTTCCGTGTTCTCTTTCTCTCTTTCTGCTCGTCTACTCGCGCTCTCTTAAAAGCTATGAGTGTGCGTGCAAAGCTAGAACATGCGCTTTGTTTGCATCTGGCAACGCTGTCGACAGAAATAACAAACAACATTCGAAGCGAACAACTGTTGTTAGTCGATTCAGTTGAGTCTCGGCTGTGCTAGGAGGCGGTTCTTGTCGGAGGGTGAACCCACGCATAACGCGCGTTTTCAACTAGATTTACGTGATTTCGAACAGTACCGTTATTAAACGTAATAACGGTTCTTGCTGTGTGTATGTGCGTGCGTGCATATGTATTTCTTATCAACACAATCGCGTGACTTTTGCCGGCACATGCCAAAGCAGCAGAAATATCCCGAATATTTATGAATATTTGCGGCTTTTTTGTAGGATTCGCCAACATGCAACAACCTCGTCAGGCTGGCAAATTATGCTTGTGTTTTAAGACGGCATTAAAAAAAAACTGCGAGTGCAATTTGAATAACTTAACTTGCCCTGTTAATATGTATATGAAAATAAACTTACATACTCGTATGTTTGTTTAACATATTTATATATGACCAAAAACCGACTTGGGAGCGACGGCAATCGATAAATTCCACAGGCAAGTCCCAACCATAGCGCCCCTCAAGATGAAACATTTATCCAACTTATAACGAAGCACGAAGAATTTCATCCCGTACTCCAAATATTTCAAAGTGTGATGCTGACTTAAGCAAATTTTTGCGTGATTTCATTCCAATAATAATACTTATATATACTTTCCTGCTGATGGTATATATGGAAATGGAAATCTGTGTGTTTGTTTCTTTTATTGTGTATGTTCTCGTGTGTGTGTGTGTGTGCTAGGTGTGTATTTGTGTGACTTATTTTTATAAACGCAGAACATGTCAATGACCCCGCTGCTTGGTTTTTGGGGCTCTTTTTCAGCCATTGTCATCGCCTCCCCACGCTTTACCTTCGACCAGGGTTGCTTGGAGTCCCCACCAGGGTTGCTTTTCTAATCTTTGTTGTGAATGTGATATCTGCCCCAGTGACATGTGTCCAATTGAACATCCCCTTTGCCCCACAAATGTTCACTCTTCATCCGATCTATCTATGCTAATTTCAATGTGAATGTCAACACTTCGGATGGGGGCCAAAACACAAGATGATTCTTGTTGTTCCCGGGCTGATACATTCGTGATTGAAGACGAAGACTCAAGAGTCCTTTCACACATCTAAATTCAATGCGCTCGTCGAGAAATGATGAGAATGCAAAGCTTCTATGAGAACATAATTAATTTTGGCTCTTCAATTCGAGGATGATGATGTCACAGTCAGTTGCCATGGTCGGAAGATTCAATGTCTGAGTGCTGGCTGGGAGTGAAACGGCGGATGAGGCTCAACTCGAGTAGAAAATTTCCTATAAATTTTATGAGTTTAAGTTTTGAGTAAATCTTTTATCTTACAGTTTAGCGTTGATTAAAAGCTTGTTATCTTCTAAATAAATTACTTTTTTAGTTGAAACAAATTTCCTGATACTTATCTAAGTGGCTTTTACAATCTGTACTCATACTGATTCCAGGAAGTATTGTAATAGTCATAGAGACTGCCAGAAAAATGAAGATTTTTTCTTTTTCTAATATTCAAGCAAGTTTTGATGCCTTAATATTAAAACTTCTTAGGTATTACAATTAATTTTGATACCAACAAAAAAGGGAAAAACAAATCGTGATTATAGCCCAAAGTAAATTGTGGGTTGCTCTTTGCCACATTTTATTTGTTTGTTCGCATTGATTGATGTGCGTGTCGGGCGTACATTAATCCCGGCACAAGACGTTCCTAAAGAAATATCCATATGTCATAATACTTGTTTTTGGAATACGAGTGCTTAACGTCCTTAACTTATAGGTCTGCATACATATAAAATATACTATACGTATACAACTCATGCTGCATGTCAACGAGAGCATCAGGGAGCAAAAAAAAAAATGACAACAATAATGCCAACGGGACTTTACTTTTACGGGTCTGTACCATAAACAGAAACTGTCATAAAACGTGGCCGTTTACGAGCGTATTATGGACTATCCGCAGCGCTGTCAAAGACACGACGCGTCGGCTTGAAATGTGTTGGAAAACGCGTGAGCTTTGACAAGGAATATAGTACATCAATAAGTTATGAATAATAAATGGGGTATTGCTAGTATTGACGGTGAAAATAAATAAATATCAAATACGGAATTGCTGAAGAGTTTTCAAAACAGTATGTTATTTCTTATCTTTTATCAGTTGAAAGTTTTTATATGTGCACGTAATTTATATGGCGTGCCATCAGATTAATTTGAAAGATAAAATATTCATTTAGGTCTGTGCTAAAATCACAAATAATCTTTATGGGCAATCAGCTCAAAGTGATCCTAAGGGGTCAGCTGAAATTAACATACCATAAATGATGATATTCATGATAATAAAATGTGTGTACACGGAAGCTTTTATAGTACTTCAAAATTCTTGACATATGTTAGTTACGTTTAGATTAATTTGGTTTCCCTTAGGAAGTGTAGGATGAATGATGAATGAATGAATGCATGAATCAATTTTCGATAGTTTATTGACTTGTCGTGTCTTTTGATTAATATATTCATTAGAGCAGTTCCCCAATGGAAATGTCGAGCTGTCGAAGCCGTCGGGTGATATGCAAATTTTCGATGCTTGATGATTTGCTGCCTTTTGCACCCGTGCACCCTTGTTTCCCGTATAATAAAGGGTTCGGTTACGCCTCGTTGGCTGCAACATTCAACTGGCAGCTGTTCCAGTTGGCGCCAACACCCGTTTAATTAGTTTTTCCGGAGCAGGGAGCAACAGATTTAAATAAATATGGAGAGAGAGAGAGAGAAAAAAAGTTGCCAAGCCACCATTAATTAAGGCGCGCTTTTAATTTGAACAGGCCGAACGATAAAAGGCCAAAGCCGGAGGGGGGAAAGAAATATGAGGAGAGATCAAGATGGCAATGGATGGAGAAGTTGACCAAGAATTGTGCCGTCCTTTTGATTGATGTGCTGTCATTTGTTGGTATACTAAATGCTCGATTCACTCTCTTTTCTGGTCTTTACTTTCTGCCGTTTGTTGTTTGTGTTTACAATTCATTTTATCGGCGCCGCGTAATCCCTGATTAATGAACCATTTGAATCAGATATCGCATGGAAGCCGTACAATATTCCATTCCATATGGACAATTCTTTGTTAAATACTAAATAGATTGATTAACAATTCCAAATAATATCTTATCTGAATTAGAGATTAGTACTTCCATTATTAATGCCCTATCAAATGGAATCCCAGACTACATTATGTATGTAGTTGGTTACTATCCGCTCGTTTAGTGACCCAATTTGTAGGTCTCCAAATTACGCAAATGTTAATTATGTAAAATCAATAGAGCGACCGCAGATAGGCTGCGGCTTAGGCAAACAAGGGCCAGAAAAAGGCTTACTCATAAAGACTGACGATTGGGCCATTTTCGGTGTAGACCATCCATCCATGCTTCCTTCCATCCATCCATTCATCCATTGATTTACGTCAGGCACTGTGGCGTGAAACGTGTAGGCGAATGAATTGTGGGGCTTGCTTAAAGTAAGTCGCTTGAAACTTCACTTTAATCCTGCGAGTCAAAGTCTAGTCATGAAGGAAATACTATATATGCATGTATATATTTTTGCTTGAGCACGAGTGGAAATTCCACACGATGCGCAGGTAAACCAAACAAAGAAAGTCTGCACGACTATGAAATATCCTGCTCGCATTTATTACAATCTGCTTGGTTTTCTCGTCTCATTCTCCTATAGAGAGGACACAACTTTACACAATCTACAGCGATTGCTGAAGAGGAATAGATGATATACCCCTTTTTAGACGCGTAAAGAGTAGAACAAATAAAGGAAATACCTTGAATTTGGGGATGCGGCAAAATGAAATGTGTTGCGAGCTTCGTATGGGGCATTATCCTCGCCGAAAAGGCCATCGGGGTGAAGCATCCAAC
>JAEIFR010000235.1:0-10139 GCA_018904105.1 Zaprionus tsacasi | reverse complement strand
CGAGGGTCGTTTGATAAGTCCGTGACTTTTTGAATAAAATATATTTTTTCGTCAAAGAAGCGTTTTATTTCTCAACATAATCTCCTTTTAGCTCTATACATTTAGTCCAGCGTTTTTCCAATTTTTTTATTCCTTCCAAATAATAGGTTTTCTCAAGGCCCTCAAAATAGTCGTTTGTTTCTGTGATGACCTCTTCATTTGACCCGAATCTCTTACCGCCGAGCCATTTCTTCATGTTTGGAAACAAAAAATAGTCACAGGGGGCTAAATCTGGAGAATATGCTGGATGGGGTAGCAGTTCGTAGCCCAATTTATGAAATTTTGCCATGCTGACTACACACGTGTGCACCCGTGCATTGTCCTGATGGAACAGCACTTTTTTTCGCCAAATGCGGTCGTTTCTGCTTCAAATCAATATCGAATCTGTCCAAAAGCTCTGAATAATATTCGCCGGTGATCGTTTTACCCTTTTCAAGGTAATCGATGTGAATGATACCTTGTGCATCCCAAAAAACTGTGGCCATGACCTTGTTGGCCGACAGACCCACCTTGGCCTTCTTTGGTGCACGTTCACCCGGAGAAACCCACTGTCTTGATTGTTCTTTGGTCTCTGGTGTGGTGTGGTGGATCCATGTTTCGTCTACGGTAACGAAACGGCGCAAAAATTCGTTTGGATTGCGGTTGAACATCGCCAAACACTCCTTTGAAATGGTCACACGGTTGCGCTTATGGTCGTGTGTGAGCAATCGCGGCACCCATCGCGCGGAAAGCTTTTTCATGTCCAAATATTCATGTAAAATGTGATGTACCCGTTCAGTTGAGATGCCTACACCCCCCTCCCCTCCCCCTCCCCCTCTCTTCCTTTCATTCTCTATCATTCCTTTTTTTTTGTTTTTTTTGTTTGTCTTCTTTTTTTCGTTTTTTGGGCTTCTTGGTCGTCTGTCCTTTTTTTTTTACCCCGACACGAAAGCACTCAAATCAATCTTTTTAATTTATTTTTTTTGGTGGGGTTCCCTTTATTTTTTATTTTTTTTTTTTTGGTTTGGGGGTTTTGTTTTTATAAAAAAAATAAGCAAAAATATTTCTTTATTTACTTTTTTTCTTTTTTTTTAAAATTTCTGATTACAGCTTCTTTTTATTTTTTAAAACCCAAAAAACCAGTCTCTTTTATAAATTTTTTTTTCAGTTTTTAAAGTTTAACTGACAGGGGGAGGGGGGTTGTTTTTGGGGCAGGGGGGGGGGCAAATCAAAAAGTCACGGACTTATCAAACGATATATATAAATTCCTTCCTCGTATATAAATTCCTTTATATAAAATATAATGACCTCAGGTCTCCCAACGTTTTCAAAGTGTACCCCAACATTTTCTCCATTTTGCGGCCATTTTAAAAGCTAATTAAATTATTTCTATGTTGGCAGATTTTATATTCATTTTTATTTATATATTTACAGCAGCTCCCTGCCTTTCCCTCCACTCCCCCTGGATGCCATCTCTGGCAGGGAACACGCTTCATTTGACTGACGCAGCAGCCTCAGCCTGGCGCTGGCAGTCGTGCTCCAAAGATTCCCAGGCACATCCACACTTTGCTGCATCGCCTGGTTAGCATAATAAATCGATTAGCTTGGCAAGAGGCGTGCGCGGCAGCATCTCACCAGGAGCAGGAGAAGGAGGACTCGGTGCAGGTGGGGGACGAGTTCGGGATTTGGCATATTTAATAATCATGAAGCGCGCTTTCAGTTGCAGTGCTGCGATGACGCTGATGCTGACGATGATTATTCTAATACGTATACGCCTGATGGGTCAACCCGGGCAAACCCATCGCTGGCTTAGAGAGACGCCACCATGCTCGGCCTCCGCTTGCCCCTTTCGCTCAAAATGATTGATGGCTTTTGTGGCACGACGCTGCTGTTGTTGCCTTGTCCGGGTCCAGGCTTATACACACACATTTCTCCCTGCTTTTTCCATGTTGTTTTGCATTTTTTTGTTTACGGTCCATCATCATCGCTGCGTAATAAATCTCCTTATATACAGTACATATTTATACTTATATATGTATGTATGTATACTATCTGTTGTATATATAATTTTTTTCATTCTTGTTTATCATTTTGTGTCATGCGATTTTCACTGCTCCGCTTTGGCCCTCACGTTCCGTGTGTGTCTGTGTGTGCGTGTCCCGCTCGTGTTATTAAAAAACAGCCTCCTCTGCGTCATATTAAAGCATTCCCAGGCATTAAAATTTCACATCAGCTGAGACTGGCAGCCATTCCAATCCCAATCCCAATCCCACCCAGCAGCCATCCATCCATCCAACTGTCTACCCAGTCGTCCGTTTATCCAGCCAGTCAGCTATCCATCTCGTCTTTGGCATTTCGTATTAATGCTTGAATAATTTTCTGTATAATTCCGATCATCGTCAGCATTAGTTACATTAGTTTTCAGCACCCAAAAGCCCATTCCCATCAAATTCCTTATGAATAATGTTGCAAAATGAGCGGAACATACGTCACATCCGTCATATCCTCAAGCAGGGGTAGACATATTTTGACTTGATTCGGAAATTTTCAAGTGTTATTAAAAAGTTTCCAACAATTTAGCTAGAAAATATTTTGTTTAAATAGATTTTTCAATATATGTAAAATGATGAAGGAGTTTACAAAAATGTATTTAAAACCCAAAGATAACAATGAATTCATCTGTTTTTCAGTATTTCATTTAATTAAATTGCATTTATTCCATTAAAGAATATTATGAAATTTTATATATCATATTTATATATATACAAACGTGGACAAAAGTATTTTGACAACGCAATGCAAGATCAACCACCGCTTTTAACTTTTAAATGAGAGGAGTAACGGTAACCAAATTAATTTTGGGAGAGAGACAACAACAAATGCATTATGAGAGCGAAAGCATGTAATGATAACGGAACATATTTATTTTCTATTATTATTTGTACGCCAGCTTTTGATTTCTTGGGTGGACAAAAGTATTTTGACATTGCCTTTCATATTCATTTTCGTTGATTCGCTTGCGGTGCAAAACACGTGCTTTGGTTTTTTAGGTTACTTTTCTTGTCTTTATTAAAATTAAAGACTATTTAAAATCAGTGATTGTAAAATATGGGTAAGACACACGAAATAAGTGAAGTTATAAGAAATGAAATGGTCACCAAGTATAATGCAGGTATTTCTGTAGAATACCTTACCAAATTATATAAGGTGCCAAGACAAACAATATATTATCAAATAAACAAAAAAAAAAAGAATGATTCC
This sequence comes from Zaprionus tsacasi, assembly GCA_018904105.1. Taxonomy (NCBI): domain Eukaryota; kingdom Metazoa; phylum Arthropoda; class Insecta; order Diptera; family Drosophilidae; genus Zaprionus; species Zaprionus tsacasi. Next base: position 6,860 of record JAEIFR010000235.1, on the reverse strand, counting down.
CTGAAAAATATGGCTAGATCGGGAAGACCACGCAAAACAACGCCTAGTGAAGACCGCATAATACTAAGGAAATTTAAAGAAAATGTTCTAATTACACCTAAAGCAGTGTCGATTGAGCTTGAAGAACATCATAAAATATCAGTTAGTCGAAAAACTGTGGAAAGACGGCTAAAAGAAGGCGATTTTCATACTTATGTAGCTCGTCCAATACCAGCAATTTCAGCAAAAAACAAGTTGAAACGGTTGTCGTTTGCCAAGTCCTATTTAAACAAGCCGCAATCGTTTTGGGAACAAGTGTTATGGACAGATGAAAGCTCTTTCGAATACCACGGATCTAAGAAAAAGATTTACTGCAGGTTGCCAAAGACTGCTCGTAAAAAATTAGGCCGGTGTGCGAACGGGTACCACATGGTGGGGGATCAGTAATGTTCTGGGGTTGCGTATGCTTCAATGGCTTGGGCGATTTGATACCAATTGATGGAACAATGAATAAGGACAAATATTTACGTGTCTTAAATAACCACGCATTTAGTTCTGGTGACCGGCTCATTGGACAATCATTTGTACTGCAGCAGGACAACGCTCCATGCCACAAGGCCCATATGATTTCTGCATTTTTGAGAGATGTCGAGGTTAATGTGTTAGATTGGCCGCCTCAAAGCCCCGATCTCAATATTATAGAGAACGTGTGGGCTTACATAAAAAAAAAACGGAGCTCAGATCTATCAAGAACGCGAGAGGAGACGATTACTGAGGTTCAAGGACTTTGGCAGGATATCTCGTTGGAAACATTACAAAATTTGGTAAAATCTATTCCAGGGCGCTTGCAGAAGGTCATTGATGTCAAAGGAGGATTTGTTTTTTATTAATTAGTTTGTAAACATAACAAATTTATACTTTTTCTTCAATTTTTAAGAAACTTTGAATTGTCAAAATACTTTTGTCCACCCAAGAAATCAAAAGCTGGCGTACAAATAATAATAGAAAATAAATATGTTCCGTTATCATTACATGCTTTCGCTCCAAATGCATTTGTTGTTGTCTCTCTCCAAAATTAATTTGGTTACCGTTACTCCTCTCATTTAAAAGTTAAAAGCGGTGGTTGATCTTGCATTGCGTTAAAAAAAGTCAAAAAATATATACTTTTTCCCCGTTTGTATATCCCTTAAATAAAAAATTATTAAAACTCTTTTAATACCCCAAACAAAAAAAGTCAATAGAATATGCCTACTCTGCTCTCATGTTTCATCCCGACTAAAACCATACAAAACATTTAAATGCAAAAAATGAAATATTGCGACACATAACGATTTTTAACGATAGTTGCTAGAGATGTGCGCTTAAAAAATAAAATAAAGCGTGAGTATTGCTGGCACTAAAATTTTAAGGTTTTGTTATAGTTTTTATTTATTGACGATATTTTGTTTGAATTTATTATAATAAATTTGAAAAAGTGTTTTAAACATTAAATAATATTGATTTATGCCTAGGAAAAATTTTTATATTTCTTTTCACGTTCATGTAGAATAATACTAATACCCCGTTATTACCTTTTCTTAAGTTTTCCACGCTTCCATCTCTAGTTCTTTGCCATATCGCAGCACGAGTTTTTGTTCAGCTCAACCATATGAGAGCAACACTTGCTCATAAATACATTCATCGAGTGCCTCGGGGACATTAATGCCGAAGTTTACACAACGACACACACACTCACACACACACACACACATACTTGTGCTGCTGATTACATTGGGCTCACATCAATTATTCAGAGAATATATACACGGATTTTTGCGAGAGACGACTATGGGCAACCGCAATGGGTAAACATATTTGCACTAGGCGCACGTCAAATTGGGCGTGATTTTCAAGTGCCCGACCTCGTCACACACACACTCTTACACACACACACACACACGTGTTGCCACATACTTTTGATTATGTTTGTCTATTTGTTGTGTGTGTGTGTGAGTGTGTTGTGGAGTGTGTCATGGCTCCTCATGCATTTTTCAGCCCACTTTGCTGCTTTCTGCCTTCTGTTTGCTTACGGTCAAAGCAATTAGGTTTTTTGCGCCCCAGGCCGCAGCAAATATTCAATAAGTAAGCGTCTTAGCGACCCCAACCGACCTCGACCCCTCCACCCCCAGCCCACTACCCACTGGCAAGTTCCTTTTCCTAAGGTATTTTCCTACGCCCCCTGCCCACAGGCCACTTTTGTCCTGCTCGGTTCTGCCTGCTGCTGCTCCTTCCTGACATTTAATTTTCGATTTTAATTGGATACTAACAGCAGGATGCTGGCCAACAACGTCCTGCTGCCGCAGATGGGCAACTACTGGTCTGGTCGGGTACCTAGAAAAAAAATAAAGAAGGAAACAAGTGACGTGAGTTGCGGCTGCAAGAGCGCGACTAGCCAATACCCTGTGTGCTTAACAAACTATCATATATTTAGCAAGAAATTTATTTATATAATATAACTTTCTAAATAGTTAGAAAGATATATATAGTTTTTATTGCCAATAATATAATAATATATGCATAGTTTTCAACTTATTAGAAAGAAAATTTGCTATATATGTATAGTTTTTTAAATTTTAATATATAGTATATAAAGAGTAATGTAGACACTCAAAATCCTAGTACATTTTTATAAAAATATATATAATAGTTGCAAATACATTTTTAAGCTTAGTAAGTAAAAGTAAAATCTAAATATCTAAGACCTGAAGGTATTACTAAGAAAATACCATATTTCTTTGAGTTAGTCCTCATTATGCGTTCTAGCTACCCGCCTACTCTTACGGCACCCCCAAGGGTAGCGAAAAGGAAGCAAAAATAGTAAATTAAAAGGTACACAACATGGCAGCCAGCCAGGAGCAGTAGGAGCTGCTGTGCTGCTGCTGCTGCTGCTCCAAAAAGGAGTTGGCTAACATAATTGAAAAAGCGCTTTTCTATTAAGAACATTGCCAGCTCAGGGGAAGAAGGAGAAGGTGGCCAGGGAGTGAGAGTGGCAGATGAAGTGGGTAGTGCAGCCAGGGCGGGGCAGGCTGTCGTGGCGGCAACTTGAAGCACTGATTGGCGGCGGCGCCTATTGACTGACTTAACACGCCATTGAGTAGAGAAGCTGCTGCTGCTGCTGCTGCTTTGCTGCTGCTTGGAGCGCAGGAGGGGATTGCAGCGAAGCAGGACAAGCACAAGCCACGCAAATTGGCGCGCCTGTATGCAAATGGCAAAGATGCCGGGGGAGGGAGAGGGTTGAGTTGTGGGCTGCGCTGCGGAGCGGGGACAAAAAGCGCAACCGTCGACAACGAGTGCGACGTGGAGCAGAACAGGCAGGAGGGCGGGGGGACGTGGATTTAAAGCAGCTCGCCCAGCCAATTAATGGCAACAAGGCACGACGAGGCGACTCGATGCGGCGCCTAATTAAAACGTTGCTGCACGGTGGCAAAGAGTTTTCCAATCAATCAGCGTTAGCGTGTGGGAAAATAGGGAAAATTAGGCAATTGGCAAATGGGAGATGGGAAATGGGAGAGGAGAGAGTAGAGATGGGAATTTCCATGTGCATTGTCGCCGAGCTCGTCGAGCTTCTGGGGTAAAAATATTGCATAATTATTGCTGATAATTGTTTGAGGCCCCCCTTGTGCCCGCCTCGAGGGTTGTTGCCCGCTTCCCTCGGAGACATTGACAACTCGTCGTTGTTGTCGTTGTTGTTATGTCGGTCTTAAAGCCAGCTTGACATGTCTTTAACAATCCAGCGAGAAAGTCAGTAAGGCACGCTGAAACGTCATGATTGACAGTCGGTTCCCTCTCTCCCTCTCTCTCTCTCTCCCTCTCTCTCAGCACGATGGCAACGGAATTATAGCTTAATTGACATATGCCGCGTACTCGTAGGTACTGAAGTGCCTCCCCACCCTAACCCAGTCGAATCCATCCAACCCATCCCCTGCTGGCAATCCGACTTTCATTCACCCTTTCATAACTGCACTCATAACGACGACGACGACGTCCTAAGTACAATATTTGTATGTCTTATGCCGTGCGGGATAATATTTCTTTAAGTAGACACCAACTGACAGCGCAATTAAGGCGAAGTAATTATTTTAAGTAGGGTTACATTTGTCAAAAATGCCCAGAGAGAGAGGAAGAGATGGAAGTGAGAAAGTTTCAAGAGGTTCTCATCTCAGCACTGGGCAGTCGGATCCGTTACGGTCACAGGGAAAGGACTGGGCAGCATCCCACCCCTAACATATCTAAACATTGAGATGTCGAAAAGGGGTTTTTCTTGATTTCAAAAATCCTGCAGCTTCTAAATAATCAATTAGAAATATTTCAAAGTGAGTTTTTGCAAGTTAAATTCGTAAGAAAATATAATATTTAATTTCAGAAACTTCAAATATAATTTAAATATTTATTTCAAACTTATAGTAAATGTTTCTTTTGATAATTCAATAAGCTTGCTGAAATCTTCCTTTATAAGCCCTATAGCCACTCTGATCTCTTTCTGCCCTCCTCCTAATCAATTAGAAATATTTCAAAGTGAGTTTTTATACCCTTGCAGAGGGTATATTAATTTTAGCCAGAAGTTTGCAACGCACCTTAGGAGACATCTCCGACCCTATAAAGTATATATATTCTGAATCAGCATAAACAGAGGAGTCCAAAAATGGATGTCCGTCTGTCCGTCCGTCCGTCCGTCCGTCCGTCCGTCCGTCCGTCCGTCCGTCTGTTGCAACGCAAACTAGTCTCTCAGTTTTTGAGCTATCTTCATGAAACTTGGCATATAAGCTTCTTATTGCTGCGAGCTGTAAATAAGTCAGAACGAGCTAGATCGGACCGATATATCGTATAGCTGTCATAGAAACTATCGGCCGATTTTTTGTTGTTTTTCAAGATATTGCAACAAGATTCGGCAAATCTTATTCTTATTACGTTCCTAATGTGCTGTCAAAATTGTATCAAAATCGGAACACTATAACATATAGCTGCAATAGGAACAATCGGCTGAAATTAGGGTTTTTGTATGCAAACCTGTTTTGTTCTTGGAAATACCGCACATTATCAATACTTTTTAATGTTATACAGTAACCCGCCCTTATTTTTTTCCATTTAAATATCTCAGACGTTTATATTCTATAGCTGTTATAGGAACAATCAGTCAGTCCGTCTGTCTGTTGCAACGCAAATTAGTCCCCCAGTTATTGAGCTATTTTCATAAGTCGGAACGGGCCAGATCGGACTGATATATCGTACAGCTGTCATGGAGCCTATCGGTCGATTTTCGTTATATTTCAAGATATAGCTATCAGGCTTACCACATCCAAATCTGAGTATGTCGTTAATACGAGGGTCGTTTGATAAGTCCGTGACTTTTTGAATAAAATATATTTTTTTCGTCAAAGAAGCGTTTTATTTCTCAACATAATCTCCTTTTAGCTCTATACATTTAGTCCAGCGTTTTTCCAATTTTTTTATTCCTTCCAAATAATAGGTTTTCTCAAGGCCCTCAAAATAGTCGTTTGTTTCTGTGATGACCTCTTCATTTGACCCGAATCTCTTACCGCCGAGCCATTTCTTCATGTTTGGAAACAAAAAATAGTCACAGGGGGCTAAATCTGGAGAATATGCTGGATGGGGTAGCAGTTCGTAGCCCAATTTATGAAATTTTGCCATGCTGACTACACACGTGTGCACCCGTGCATTGTCCTGATGGAACAGCACTTTTTTTCGCCAAATGCGGTCGTTTCTGCTTCAAATCAATATCGAATCTGTCCAAAAGCTCTGAATAATATTCGCCGGTGATCGTTTTACCCTTTTCAAGGTAATCGATGTGAATGATACCTTGTGCATCCCAAAAAACTGTGGCCATGACCTTGTTGGCCGACAGACCCACCTTGGCCTTCTTTGGTGCACGTTCACCCGGAGAAACCCACTGTCTTGATTGTTCTTTGGTCTCTGGTGTGGTGTGGTGGATCCATGTTTCGTCTACGGTAACGAAACGGCGCAAAAATTCGTTTGGATTGCGGTTGAACATCGCCAAACACTCCTTTGAAATGGTCACACGGTTGCGCTTATGGTCGTGTGGAGCAATCGCGGCACCCATCGCGCGGAAAGCTTTTTCATGTCCAAATATTCATGTAAAATGTGATGTACCCGTTCAGTTGAGATGCCTACAGCCTCAGCTACCTCACGCACTTTCATTCTCCGATCATCCAATATCATTCCATGGATTTTGTCGACGATTTCTGGCATGACGACCTCTTTTGGGCGACCTGAACGTTCGGCATCACTTGTACTGGTACGACCACAACGGAACTCAGTAAACCATTTCTTAACCATTGAAATTGATGGTGCAGAGTCCCCATAATATTTATCAAGTCTTTCCTTGGTTTCGGTGATGGATTTTTTACGCAAAAAATAATGCTTAATTAGCACACGAAATTCACTTTTTCCCATTTTCGTTAAAATTCACGAGATCGTCTGCTTTCAATGCCTATAAAACGCAAACCAAAAAACGCAGCTTTCTCAAAATTTTACAGTCAGCTGTTAATCGATAACTGCTGACAGGAGCAGTGTTGTATTTAGAGCAGGTGCGCGGCAAATACAAAAAGTCACGGACTTATCATACGACCCTCGTAATAAAGTTTCATCAAAATCAAAGTTTTATAACATATAACGATCAACGATCGGCCGAATCAAGGTACCTGTTGCAATTTTATGAAAATCTGAGTACTATTACATATAGCTGTGTACAACTGCAAGGGTATAAAACCTTCGGCAAGCCGAAGGTAGCCTTGCTTTCTTGTTGATATTTAAATCCTTAAAAATATATAATATATAATTTCAGAAACTTCAAATCTGCGTTT
>JAEIFR010000233.1:0-10980 GCA_018904105.1 Zaprionus tsacasi | reverse complement strand
AATTTTAAACATCGATGTTAGATGTTTCCGCTGCACCCATTACTACTTTGCTGGGAAAGAGCTTGGAAAGCTAAACACTAGAGGTGGAAAAACATCGATGTTTACCTACATCGATAATTCGATGTTTTTCGGAAAAAAAACATTGAGGTATCGATGCATCGCCGATGTTTGTTCCAGCTCTACTAAACACGGTTTTTTGGTAGTTGTCTATCGACGTGGCTTTGGGCTAATCGCGACCTAAAAAAATTCGGGATTTGACCTATAAAATGTAAAAAATTCGCCTGAATCCAAATCCGCTTACGCTGAAGTGCTAAGTTAAGTGGTTTAATTGTTATTAACAGTAACCCGTGAATATATCTGACTCGTTTACAGACTGTGCCTGAGATCAGCATATTGTTATATCTGCGCATGTCCTGAGCTAAGCTTTTCAAAAGGAGTTTTTTTTTTTGGACGTTGAATACAATGAATGTATTAACAAGTGGTCCAACGACACCAAGCCGATGCTTGTTGCGCGCGGAACCCAGACGAAGTCCACCTCCCGCCTAACCGACCGAGAGGCACCGTCGCATAACGGACGACACGGAAACGCGGTAAAAATGCGAATAGACACGCGAAAGGAAATAACGCGATAAACATAGAAAACGCGGATAGGAGATAGAATATGCATGCAATAAAAAGAATATCGAGGAAATAATATTACTAATTACGTACTAGATAGAGAAGAATTAAAGACTTCATAGCAACAATAGAGTTAGTGCTAGCTATGACGTGTTGAAGTTTATTGTAGTCCGAACATAATACCCTGAACGGATCGTGCAGTGCATAGTTCGATCTACAATAAGGAAGAATTAGTGGAAGATAATTACGAGTACTTCTGCATGGGACAGAGAAGTGAAGCTGTCTTACAAGGACTTCACTGTCAATGTCACCTTGCAGAAGGTTGTTAATAAATAATACCCCTAGCATGGTTCTGCGATTAGTTAGGAAAGGCAAATTTAATAATAAGAGTCTATTGTTATAGAAAGGCAGTCTTAAATTTTCATCCCAGTTAAGGCCACGTAAAGCAAAAAGTAAAAAGTTCTTTTGTACGGACTCGATGCGTTCTTTATGAATAGTGTACTGGGGACACAATACGCATTAACCGTATTCAAGAATAGGACGAACAAGTGAGATGTAGAGGGTCTTTGTAAGATAAGGATCGTCAAATTCCTTAGACCATCTCTTAATAAAGCCAAGGACACCCATGGCTTTATTGACCATATTAGAAATATGATTGGAAAACTTTAGTTTTCGGTCCAAACGGACCCCCAAATCATCAACTAGGGTAATTCTTTCCAAGACACAACCACCAAGAGAATAAGAAGTATACATTGGACTGGCTCGAGAGAATGTCATCAGCTTGCATTTAGAGCTATTCAGGTTTAAAAAAATTGGCACAACACCACGAATGAAAGCTATTTAGGTCGGTTTATAATATCGGAAAACAGTGTTTATCGGCAGTTTTAGTCTTTTTGTATCGGATTCATTTTTGTGTCGTCTCATAGCAATCTCATTTTGATAGCGCGTGAAAGCATTTTATTACTTATATATGCACATATATACATATATAATGAGACCTACGACTATCATCGAATATCGGACAAAAGACGGTTTAAAAATAACCAGGAGAAAGCTCGCCAGTCTAAAATTTAATTTCTTCGTGGAAGCATGTGTCAATTTCAAAAAAGAAACATAATTTTTGACGCATTACAATGTGTCCTTTGGCAGGAATCTATCGACCCAAAGATATATCGAACCATTGTTGGATCACCCTCGGACTACAGATGGACTCGCATAAGGCTTTAACGGATAAAATGAAGAGTGATTATTATGGTGAATATTACATATGCATATTTACGCAACACTTTGCGCAGTCAGGTTAGAGTTGCCAGATGTGGTTTTCTAAGAGAGTTTGTTTCGCCATCTATTGTTAGCTGCCGGAACTTTGTGCGTAAACGTGAGAAGAAGGAAAGTACAAGAAATACAGAAAATAACCGATTCAGACAGTACGGCCAAATTACAAAATATGATTGTTGCTTTTAGTATTTCAATAATAGTGTTTTATTCCATAGAGAAATAATACAGTTTGCAGGGCATTACAAGAATTTAACCTTAAATATTTGGGAATACATACTGCAGTTTCTCTTTCCCTTCTCTTGGATATCGCCAGATGAACTAATCTGACGCGACACAAAGATAAATCGCATACTATAAAATACTAAATCTAGATGCCCTATATCGGTGACGAATTATTTAACTAATTAACGATAGCCAACTTATCCGTTCCTCGACATATATAAAATATGAGAAAAACATTCTAAATTGCATATATTTTTTTTAGTAACGTACGAAAAGACGATAATATCGATAGTATCGAATATTCGAATGGCGCCAGTATCGTTTATCGGCCTGATTCTGGCCGTTGCACCTGCAACTCCTCACTATCACATAGTAAAGCTGTCAACGATTCGATTCTCAGCGAATCGATTTTTTTCGATTAGATTAAAAAAAAAATCGATTAAATCGAAAAAATTGCTAGATGAGATCAGATTTTTTTATTGTTCAGTTATCCATTGATTTTTACTACAAAATAATAGTTTATTAACATTTTTTGGTTTAAGTGCCGCACGGCGGTCACTTATAATAGTTCCAACTCTGCTGAACACCCTCTCCGATTCCGTGGAGCATGCTGGAATGCACAAGTATTTAAGGGCACATTTTTTAATAAATCCCACTTCATTGGTATGATTCTGAAATAAGGAACAGTTCTCGATTCGTAGTCAAACAGTCGTTGTTGATCTCCTTCAGAAGGAAATTACATATTTCAACACCCTCTGCAGTTTTTATGAGACTGACTATGGAAGACAAGCGATGGTGAAGATCAGCGGATAAGGGTATGACAAGTGATATTGTTGCATAGCTGCTTGCAGAAACGCGATTGGTAGCAGAATCAAATGGCTCGAACAATAATTGCAATTCCGAGAGTATTGAAACTTCGTCTGCTGTTAACGGTGGTGCTTTCTTTGTGGACAAAAGAACATGTGAAATTGCGTCTTTTATTTTTAAAAGTATTCTGAGTATCATTTTGAAGCAGCTATTCCAACGTGTTTTGGTACCTCTTGTGTAAGGCCGTTGGACGATTCATTGCCTTGAGCCGCTTTCAATTTGGCGTACGCAATTGAACTGCTTTTGAAAAAAATTACAATGCGTTTGCATTTGGTTATAATGTCCTTTATACTCTTTAACTCTAATGTATCTTGCATTATAAGGTTTAATGTATGTGCAAAGCAAGGCATGTGGCGTTTTTGCAGTAAAAAACAGTAAAAATAACGGAAGCCGATGTCTTCGACGATCCGAAACGGTTGCAAATCAGTTACTACCATTTTTAACAAAGCTTTGTCAAGAATAGTCTTACGTGACGAGTTAGTGCCGTAAGACTGTGCACGAGTTTTGTCGTAACATTCTTCCAAGGTCTTAACTGCTTTTAAAATACCTAATTCCAATATTGGTTGTGCTCTCTTCAAATGTTTAAATAAATTGGTTGTGTTTCCTCCGGTCTTGCATATTTGACCACATGCTATGCACTTTGCAGTTCCATCCGGCAAACGCTGGAAGTGGTTCCACACACTTGTCCTACCACGTTTGTTTTTGGTTTGGAAGCACGTTTTCTTCTTCAGAACCATCGTCCGTTTAAAATAAAGTGACATTATATATATATTGCGTAGTAAATTACGTATTTAAATATGTCTGCTACATATGTACATATGTATGTAAAAAAGTTTGGCTCTAAGCACGTTGTCATACTGCATTTTTCTTCAAATATTTACCTTTTGATTGCAAGAACTTATGCATACCTCTCCTCCAGAACACCAAAGACAAGTAGATTCTAAAAGACATGCAAATAAATTAAATACAGTCATATAAAAAAAATTTTATTTTAATTTACTTACATTTAGACGCCAGCCAAAAAGCGCGCAAAGCTACAGTACAAGTGATGTACATTTTTTACGTGGTGAAAAAATGGAAAAATTAAAAGAAGCGATATTAATCGTTGACAGCTCTATCACATAGGGATCATCAATTTGTGCTCTAACAAAAAAAAAAATATTTTTTTCGCGTTTTAAGTAAGCTTAGAAGTGGAAAAGCATCGATGCTTACCTATATCGATGATTCGATGTTTTTCAGAATTAAACATCGATGTTTAGATACATAGAAATTTGATATTTTTTTTAGTTTATTTTATTGAATTAATAAAAAATCGTGTTTAGCTTACCAAGCACTTTCCCTGCAAAGAGGTTTGAAAATATCGATGTTTCCGATTTTTTGAAAACATCGATGTATCGATACATCGCCGATGTTTGTTCCAGCTGTGAAGCTTACTATTCTGAATTCTGTATTAAATTTAGGGATGTCGTGATATTAAAAAAATATCGTATCGATGATATTTTTTTTATCAAAACAAAATGATGATAATATTTAAAATATCACAAAAAAATATCGATATATCGATATATCGATATTTTCGATATTTTTTTTCTTTTAAATAAATTTTTTTTCCCGCACAATAAAAATATAAAAGTTTCTTATTAACTTGATTTTCATATTTCATTTCATATCAGAAAAATATCAAAAAAATATCAAAAAATAAATATCGCAATACCGATATTTGGGCAAAAAAAATATCACGATATAAATATATCATTTTCAGAAAAAAATATCGATATATTTATATTTTGATATATTATCAATTTTTATCAATTATTATTATTATTTAATTAGGGTAAATTGAATTTTATTGTGGAAAGCATGTGTCCTCAAGTTAAAGTCTCTCTTCTTTCAATGTAAGTGCTGAAGTATTTTTATACCCTTCGACCATTGAAAATTGTTAAAATGGGTACAAATCTCAGCTAGTATTAAAGCTAGGGAAACTAAATTTGGCATGGAGGTTCGTATGTTTCCCAAGCAGATAAAGTTTATTTCAAATGTTTGATACCACGCCCACCGTCCCCGCAAATCGGTAATTTACGATTAGTAAGCAAAGTATTAAACTTATAAAGTTCTGCTTTGGTATGTATAATGTTTAATGCCATATAAACGTATTCTCCAAATTACTATCCGATCGGATTAATAATAAGCATAGCTCGCAAATAACAGTTGAGCGTTTTGCGGCGTCTTCAAATAAGTCTCTTTTCTGAGTATTTGCGAAAAAAACTCGCGAGCAACGGCTTCATCGGCTGTTCGCTTAGCTCGCTCTCGCTCGGACTACAATCGTTTTTTTCTTTTCTCTTTTGTTACACTCAGAGTGCGAGTATTTGCTTGAGTGAAATGAAGCAAAACGTTGTTAAGCGAGTGATGCATATTAATTTGCGACGCAAAAACATTTGTATGTATCAAGTGTTGCATTTGCGAAATATATTAATTGCGTTTGTGAATTGAGTGCGTACGGTTATTAAAAACATAAGTAACCATACGTAAAAATTAAATAAATATTCTTTATAAAAAATATTCCTTTTTTTGTCAACAGAGCAAATTAATGTGAAGAGTGTTTCAAAGAGTTTTTGCAGTAACTTATTCTGTCATTTACTCACTTACTGAGTCTTAACTCGCGAACGACAATTTTATTGATTCCGAGAAGAGAATCGTTTAAAGAGATCAACACAAAAAACTCAACAACAACACTCAAGCGAAAGCCGATGCAAAATAGAAAAATAGACTCTTGCTCAGAGAGAGAGCGAATTTTTTGAGCATTTTCGCTTCTGCTCTGATATTGCGCATAAAGAAAAAAACGCTCAATTGTTATTTGCGAGCTATGATAATAAGTTAACATATTCGAGCAATATGACGTCGACGTCGACGTTGCGTCTCGCTGCTTTGCGCTTTACTTGCGTCGCTGTGTGAGTGCGATCGAGTAAGCTATACAGTGGCTCACACCTTATTTAAACTTGAAAAATAAAGGTGCAATCACGGAAATTTAAGCGGTTAATGGTAAAATAATTATTTGTATTTATATACATATATGAAATAAAAGCCAAAAATATGAAGATTTTTTGTTATGGTTTTGAAAAACAATAAAAATTATATAAAAAATTCATACATACAAATTTATTTCGCTTAAATCGGATTGCATATAACTAAGTTACAACGTTTCAAACCTAAACAAATAGTCAAACCTATTCAGTTGACGCGTGCCATATAAACGTATGACGCTTTTTCACTAGAGCTCGACTGTAGCCTTTCCGACTTTTTTTAGTTTATCCGCGACACAACCGATCTCATTGAGAGCAGATTAGCAACTCGCTGAAAGTATACGAAACATCGATAATTAATTAAAAGAGCGGAAATTTCACATTTAAAAAAGGCTACAGAATTTTAGACTAATTACAATGTGTTCTTTCGCAGGTTTTTTTTTCTGTATATTGTGAATTGTCAATCCGAATCTATCGACCCAAGAATGTATCTAACCACTGTGAGATCACCCTCGGACTGCAGATGGACTTCAAATCCTCTGGGTGACTATATATCAGGTGAGTTTAAAGTCTTTCCTAATGAATTAACGTGGAATCAATAGAAAGCATTGCAGGATCGACTGTGCTGGAGACACTCGCGTTACGTTTTAACAACTGCACACTGTATAGCTCAACGGATAAAATTAAGTGTGAAAGTTATTGGGCAAGGATTATTATGGTAAATATTAAAATAAAAATATCCATCCGTCCTAGTTGAGGGACTCATAAAAGTTGAGGGACCTATAAAATGTAAAAAATTCACCTGAATCCAAATCCGTTCAATAACGGATATAACAGGGCTGCCAGGTCAGCCTTTTTCCGGACAGATCTGTCCTCTTTTATTTTCGTCTAGCCTGAAAAAATCTGAATATCATACTGTCCGGAAATCTGTTCTTATTGCTGAACGCTGTAAATAAGTCGGAACGAGCCAGATTGGAGCGATTTTTGTTGTTTTTCATGATATTGCAACAAGATTTGGCAAATCTTATTCTTATTACGATGTGCTGTCAAATTGTATCAAAATCGGACCACTATAACATAAAGCTGCCATAGGAACAATCGACTGAAATCAGGGTGACCAAACGAAACGAGTGGGTAAGGCTGCGTTTTTACGTAAGCCATTAAGCAGAATTTTGTGTGCAGAGTTCTGTGTTTGAAAGCATGAGTAAGAATATATACGAGTATACTTTATGGGGTCTGCCACGCCTCCTTATGCCTGTTACATATGTACATTTCACAAAGTTAGTATACTGTTTCTTGACCATTTTCATATACACATATAAGCATATACACATAGCTGTGTCTTGTACATTATTGGAAATTAATACTGTACGAGATAAAACTATGTGTCTTTTGTTAAATTTCCATCCGCCTTGGTGCTATTTTATTTCAGTATGAACCGTCGGATCGGCGTGACATAAAGTTGAAACTGTTGGTTTCATTTCTGATACCACGACAAGATTTGAAACTCTCTAGAAGATGCCAGTCCTTTTCGAGATTTCCTTCAATAGCGAAGGAAAGATATTCCGCAAATTGCGGAAGCACTCCAATGTATCCAGTAGAACAAATTATTGGTGGAAGCAATGTGAAACCTGATGAATTTAGTTGGGTAGCAAGTCTTCAATATGGACATAAAAGCACTTATGGAATCTGTGCAGGTTCCGTGATTAATTCATTGTACGTGCTAACAGCTGCACACTGTGTAGCTGGAAAAAGAGTTGAGAAATTGGGTGGATTGTAAGTACGACTATCAATACTGATCTAGCAAAAACTAATTTTAAATTCACAGAACTGGAGTACGATTGGGGGATTTTACACATAGTCCGTTCTGTGACTATGGTTCCCTTAACTGTAGTACATATCTATTATTCGCAATCAAAGAGAAGATAGTGCACCCAAATTACTCGATAAATGACGCGACCGGCGTTTTACAAAACGATATTGCACTTCTTCGACTGCATAAAAGTTTTCCTTTTATCAATAAACTAAATCCAATATGTCTGCCAATTCATCAAGATGGAGAGCCGAACAATGATGATACACTGACAGTGGTTGGCTGGGGCAAAACGTTGAATGATTCCGAACCTGCGGAAAAACGAGCTGTACACATACCTCTGGTGACTGACCCAGAATTTTGCCAATTCCAAGATGAGAGCAGGATGTGTGCAGGTAAACCATCTAATATTATCCGGAATTCAAAATCCTCATGCGAAGGGGACTCTGGCGGACCTTTAATGAAAGAATACAAAAAGGGGATAATGGTAATTGAGGGCATCGTGTCTTTTTACCAAAGTTATTGTGGCAATGAGTATTATGTCCCACACTACACTCGAGTACGCCACTACATAAAATGGATTGCCGAAATTTTAAATAAGGATGTAGAGCGTAATCATCCACGCGTTACTTCAGTTGAGGAGCTCCTATGTCCTAAAGATTGCGATTTAAGTCTATGTGATACATTAGGAGACTTTTGTATCGGGCTTTGGGCTGGATGCGCTGCGCTTGTCTTTATAGGAATTATAATTACAATTTGGATACAACGTATACGTATACGGAGCATAAACGGAGCGCAAGTCAGGGATCAGTGTTGCCAACTCTGAGCCGATAGTTATAGCTGTGTTGACTCTTGAAAATAGCCAAAAATAGCCAACCTTCACAAAAAATAGCAACAGAAAATAGCCCCAGCAAAATCAGTTGAAGTATTTTGTTTGGGGAAGTCAATGGTTGCATTTTGTTTTAAGGACGCAATACCGCCCTTATGTTTTTTTGTTTTCACATGGGATTTCAAATCCCACAATTTTGCATTCAGTGTGCACTTGCAATAAGTGCAGAACACTTTTGTCGGATCATTCACGTCTTTTTATACCCTTGCAGAGGGTATATTAATTTTAGCCAGAAGTTTGCAACGCACCTTAGGAGACATCTCCGACCCTATAAAGTATATACATTCTGAATCAGCATAAACAGAGGAGTCCAAAAATGGATGTCCGTCTGTCCGTCCGTCCGTCCGTCCGTCCGTCCGTCTGTTGCAACGCAAACTAGTCTCTCAGTTTTTGAGCTATCTTCATGAAACTTGGCATACAAGCTTCTTATTGCTGCGCGCTGTAAATAAGTCGGAACGAGCCAGATCGGACCGATATATCGTATAGCTGTCATAGAAACTATCGGCCGATTTTTGTTGTTTTTCAAGATATTGCAACAAGATTTGGCAAATCTTATTCTCATTACGTTCCTAATGTGCTATCAAAATTGTATCAAAATAGGACCGCTATAACATATAGCTGCCATAGGAACAATCGGCTGAAATTAGGGTTTTTGTATGCAAACCTGTTTTGTTCTTGGAAATACAGCACATTATCAATACTTTTTAATGTTATACAGTAACCCGCCCTTAGTTTTTCCATTTAAATATCTCAGACGTTTATATTCTATAGCTGTTATAGGAACAATCAGTCAGTCCGTCTGTCTGTTGCAACGCAAATTAGTCCCCCAGTTATTGAGCTATCTTCATAAAAGTTGGCTCACAAGCTTCTTAATTCTGCCTTCATTAAATAAGTCGGAACGGGCCAGATCGGACTGATATATCGTACAGCTGTCATGTCAACGATCGGCCTAATGAAGGTACCTGTTGCAATTTTATGAAAATCTGAGTACTATATACATATAGCTGTGTACAACTGCAAGGGTATAAAACCTTCGGCAAGCCGAAGGTAGCCTTGCTTTCTTGTTTAATACATGTTTTAAAACGTTCATCGTTCATCCACACATCACGAGCTTTTTGTTTATATTCTTTCGGCATTTTGGCGCGTGCTCGAATTTCTGTTTAACATTCTTTTAACTTCTAACGATGTGAATTGCAAACTAGAGATGGCAGCATGCAAGTACTCGTGAAGAGAAATATGATGATAGTTGTTTCTCTTTCTAGCCAATGGCACTTACTTAGTTGCGAATAATAAATGGAGTTGGCGCATCTTGGTAAATAATGTCTTTGTTAGAACAGCTGCTGGTCATTTTTTTTTTGTGAAGAGTTATTGCCATTTTTTGCAAAATTATTTTGTGAAACGTAAATATTTTTGTGTTATGAAATATAGCTAAAAACTAGCAGAGCTTTTGATAAGAATAGCTGAAAAAACCGTTCCTAGCTAAATGGAAAATTTTCTAGTTTTCGGTCATCCAAAATAGCCAGAACTGGCTAGAAAATAGCTGAGTTGGCAACACTGTCAGGGATCAGCTCGCTTTACGTCAAATGAACAAAACGCCAGAAAAGTGTAAGTTATTTAGCGAAGATTATTATAGTAAATAAATATAAGCCGATGCTTGTTGCTTGTTCGATCTACAATAAATAAAAGCAAATAACATACATATGAATGTACATACATCCACTCACACATATACATCCACATACACATATACTTCCATATACACAACTTAAAGGTATTTTTTATTTTCAAATAAATAAAAGCAAATATATATACATATGAATGTACATACATCCACTCACACATATACATCCACATACACATATACTTCCATATACACAACTTAAAAGTATTTTTTATTTTCAAATAAATAAAAGCAAATATACATATTTTAATAGGTTTGATTTAAAAAATGGCTAAATTTCTTACAACTCATACTTTAATACGATATTCAACGAGTTTTAAAGACACTTGCAGTTGGTACAGCAGGCGCTGTCTTTATTTTTATGATCTCTGCAAACACATTGTTAAAATCGTGCGATTTCAGCAACGATATCCGAAATTTTTGCTTATAAATTTCTCATGGGATATTTCACAATTAATTGAATCTCGATAGGCAGCGAATCGATAGCGAGGGAAATCGGGTTTTACACAATTTATGTGGCGATATTTCGATTATATGGACAAAACAACATGAATGAAAAGAATTATGTGAAGATATGTTGAAAATTAGAGCA
>JAEIFR010000232.1:10000-12002 GCA_018904105.1 Zaprionus tsacasi | reverse complement strand
GCTGATTCTTGCGACCGAACAACCCAACGAAAAACGGTAGGGGAACCAAAAAGACCAGGCCTCCACCATTTCCATACGAGAACAAAAAAAGTACAAATGCACTTGAAATAAACTCGTTGCTTTGATTGGTGACAGCAAATTCCACATTATCCCACTTAAAAAAGGAAATATTCATGAAATAAAACTACAGATCCAAACAGAAGCAGACCACCGTATAGTGACTAAATACCTAAATGATGCTGGTAAAAACTACTACACATACCAATTAAAAAGTTGCAAAGGGCTACAGGTAGTACTTAAGGGCATTGAAGCAACAGTGACACCAGCTGAGATAATTGAGGCTCTGAAGGTCAAAAACTTTTCTGCAAAAACAGCTATTAATATTTTAAACAAAGACAAAGTTCCGCAGCCACTATTCAAAATAGAACTCGAACCAGAGCTCCAGGCACTAAAGAAAAACGAAGTGCACCCAATATACAATTTACAGTACTTGCTACATCGGAGGATCACCGTGGAGGAGCCGCACAAACGTATCAATCCAGTTCAATGTACTAATTGCCAAGAATACGGCCACACCAAGGCATACTGCACCCTTAAGTCCGTATGTGTTGTCTGTAGCGAACCTCATACTACCACTAACTGCCCCAAAAACAAGGACGATAAGTCTGTGAAGAAATGCAGTAACTGCGGGGAAAAACATACTGCAAACTACAGAGGCTGTGTGGTGTACAAAGAATTGAAAAGCCGCCTAAACAAACGTATTGCCACAGCACATACATACAACAAAGGCAATTTCTACTCTCCGCAACCGATTTTTCAACCACCCCTAACTGTCCCAAGCACTACTCCAACAATTTCTTTCGCTAGCGCCCTAAAATCCGGACTAGAAGTGCCCGCCCCACCGACAAGAACTGCTCATTCCGAACATACACCGACAAACATCCAACAAACACAACAAAGTGGCATCGAAGCTATGATGCTATCCCTACAGCAAAGCATGAAAGACTTTATGACGTTCATGCAAAATACTTTGCAAGAGCTCATGAAAAACCAAAATATCCTGATTCAACTTCTTGTATCTTCAAAATCCCCATAATGGCTACCCTACGGATATCTCTGTGGAACGCAAATGGCGTTTCACGGCATACACAAGAGCTCACACAGTTCATTTACGAAAAAACATCGACGTAATGCTACTATCAGAAACGCACCTCACAAATAAAAACAATTTTCATATACCAGGATACTTGTTCTATGGTACAAATCATCCAGATGGTAAAGCTCATGGAGGCACTGGAATACTCATCAGAAATCGCATAAAACACCACCACTTAAACAATTTTGACAAAAACTACTTACAATCTACGTCCATAACCTTACAACTCAACAATGGTTCAACGACTCTAGCCGCAGTCTACTGCCCACCGCGCTTTCCAATCTCTGAGGATCAATTCATGGAATTCTTTAACACACTAGGTGACAGGTTCATCGCAGCGGGTGACTATAACGCCAAGCACACCCATTGGGGATCTCGACTTGTGACGCCAAAGGGTAAGCAATTGTACAATGCGCTTACGAAGCCAGAAAACAAGCTAGACTATGTATCCCCGGGTAAGCCTACATACTGGCCAGCAGACCCAAGAAAAATCCCAGACCTGATCGATTTTGCAATTACTAAACATGTCCCCCGCAACATGGTCACCGCCGAAGCACTAGCAGATTTATCATCAGATCACTCACCAGTTTTTCTAAATATGCTAACTCGCCCCCACATCGTCGACCCACCGTATAGACTCACAAATTTTAGAACAAACTGGCCAAGGTATCAAAAGTATGTCTGTTCACACATAGAACTAACGACGGCATTATCTACAAAGGAGGATATAGACAAGTCAACGGAAACTCTTGGAAATATTTTAGTTTCGGCTGCAAAGGCTTCAACCCCGCCAGTGACGTATGCAAAACCAAACTACATCAAAACTAATCGCGAAATCGAGCGGCT
>JAEIFR010000232.1:0-5000 GCA_018904105.1 Zaprionus tsacasi | reverse complement strand
ATAGCTATCGGGCTTACCACATCCAAATATAAGTTTGGTCATTCGATGTACTGTTATAATTGTTGAATAAATACCACAGAAACCAGCAGCATCCAAATATATTCTATATTTTGTATAATTGCAAGGGTATGAAACCTTCGGCAAGCCGAAGGTAGCCTTGCTTTCTTGTTTTAGAATAAGATAGGGATCTTAAGTAAATTTCGTACGTTTATCAGCGTATATGAATTTGAAGAGCAATACATCAATACGTTCGATGTATGTACAAGTCCTTTGTTTCATTTTTTCAAAACACGAAAGGTCAAGGTATTATCTACTTTACCTTATGTAAAAGTACAACAAGTAGTTGAAGATAATATCTATTTAGGCCCAACAAGGATTTATAAAATTCTCTTGCAGAGATGAATTTATATTAATGTATAAGTTAACAAACAATCAAGTTCATATTCCCTTGGCAACTAATTAGCTTCGCATAAACAATGCTGACGCGCCATAATAGAGTTCAGCGCTCTGTGCTGAGACCGTTCGGCGCTGGAAATCCGACATTTCCCATTTGGAGTGTTGCGCTGTGCCGCAAGGAATGTTGGGTCGGCTTGCCGCTCATGTCTTGGTGGCGCGATGCATTGTCGCGTAGGGTAAACTATGGAAAGAATATTGTCTGTACTTTTAGTTCTTACAAAGCTGCTCAATAAACCACAGCTCCACTCCGACACATAGCCGTAAAAATAACCTTGTTCTTAATTCCACTACATTGCTACGCCACAAGGCTAGCAATATAACTAAGGGGGCGAAGTCAAGCCCTCCAACATAATCAACCTAAATTCAGTGTCAAAGGCGTACCTCTACCGAAGAAGGAAGACCCCCTGGACACCGAATAGGAGATTAATATAACTGGCGCCCAACTTCACCAAGAACCACAGTCTAGTTGACAGGGTAGGTAAGCTACAAAACATATAAGTTTGACAAGTTGTTTCCACGGCATCCCAGCAAGTGTCTCTAGCAAAACCTCGACAGTAAGATACCCTTCTCCCAATTTTCTAAATCTGTAAGAAACGTGTAACCACACTCATAATTTCAAGCAGAGAATTCTGCTCAAATACTTCTACTACATATAGCCTATTTCTCGCACTCACACAGCGACGCGCGTAAAGAGTAAAGCGACAAGACGCAACGTCGACGTCGACGCCAACTACTCGTAGCAAGGCGCAGGCTGCTGCTCGTACATTTGCATTGAAAACGTTGACTTGAATAACTTCTGTGTTATTGGTCCGATTGTAATTTGGAGAATTTGTTCATATGATATTTAGCATTGTACATACCAAAGCAGAACTTTCTAAGTTTAATACTATGCTTCAAATTCGTAAATTATCGATTTGCGGGGGCGGTGGGCATACCAAATTTGGTGTCTCTAGCTTTTTTAATAGCTGAGATCTGTTCCCTCATACAGACGAACAGACGGACAGACAGACGGACATGTCTCAATCGACTCGGCTAGTGATCCTGAGCAAGAATATATATATTTTATGGGGTCTGCCACGCCTCCTTATGCCTGTTACATACCTTGCACAAAGTTAGTATACCCTTTTTTGACCATTTTCAATGGTCGAAAGGTATAAAAACAAGTGAAACAAGTGGGTAGGGCTACAGTCGAACGCCCGACAGTAGAATACCCTTCTCCCAATTTTAAAACTTCGTTACAAACGTGTAACCACACTCATAATTTCAAACAGAAATTCTGCACAAATACTTCTACTACATATACCTTTCTCGCTCGCACTCACACAGCGTCGCACGTTAAGAGTGACGTCGACGTCGGCGTCAACTACTCAAAGCATTACGCAGGCTGCTGCTAGTACTGAAAACGTTGACTTGAATAACTTTTGTGTTATTGGTCCGATCGGATTGTAATTTGGAGGATATGTTCATATTGCATTTAGCTTTATACATACTAAAGCAGAACTTTATGAGTTTAATACTTTGCTTAATAATCGTAAATTACCGATTTGCGGGGGCGGTGGGCGTGGCATCAAACATTTGAAATAAACTTCACCTGCTTGGGAAGCATAGAAACCTCCATGCCAAATTTGGTGTCTCTAGCTCTTTTAATAGCTGAGATCCGTTGTCTCAAACAAACAGACGGACAGCAGGACAGACGGACAGACGGACATGGCTCAATCGACTCGGCTAGTGATCCTGAGTAAGAATATATATACTTTATGGGGTCTGCCACGCCTCCTTATGCCTGTTACATACATTTCACAAAGTTAGTATACCCTTTTTTGACCATTTTCAATGGTCGAAGGGTATAAAAACAGAATTCATTGCAGGCCGTAAATCTTCATTTATTTGGATTCCAAAAGGAATCGTTCAGTCAACTCCGTTGAACTTAACCCATTGAGTATATAAAGGGTATATGAGACCAAGTGGTTTCTTAATTACTATGTACAGAAAGGAAAGATTAATCTAGTTATTAATTACAAGGTGTGTTATATTATCCTCCGGGTAGGAGGATCGCTGGGGTGTACCCTCTTCAGCCTTCTGAGGGAGATGGGGTTTACTAGCATGTTTGCCAGTCGGTTCGGGTGGACCACAAGCCTGTCGGCATAACGGCTGCTATGAAAGCAAGTAGGGTAACTTTCAGATCTCTTTCGATGACCTTGTTGTCACGTACCAGGGGAGCCCAGATGCGTGACGTGCAGCTCTCGACTGGACCACTCGGAGCCTATTGTGCTGGGATTTGGCGGCAGTTCCCCACACCTGGATGGCATAATTCCACGTTGGAGCTAGTATGGCTTTGATTAGAAGGGCCTTATAGCTCGTTTGTAGCTTGCTGGAGTGGAAGAGCCAGTCGAGCTTTTTTAGCTTTGCCAGGGACTTAACTTTGACCGACGTGATGTGGGCCTTCCAGGTCAGTCTCCGATCCAGGTGTACTCCCAGGTAGCAGTGCGATGTGACATTGCTGATGGGGTTTCCATCAAAAGTCAGACCTGTGCATGTTCCGGGCCGCAGGGAAAAAGTTACACAGGCTGACTTTGAGGAGTTAATGGCCACTTCCATTTGGCAGTCCATTCTTCAATTGCATGCAGCCATTCCTGGACTGCATTGGAGGCAGTTTGCAGTGAAGAATGAGACGCCAGCATGGCGGTGTCATCGGCGTAAGTGGCCAGGAGCAGCTGAGCCGGGGAAACTTCGGTGTTGTTGGCGGGAGATGGCAAGCCGGCGGCGTACAGGCTGTACAGAAAGGACCCAAGAACACTTCCCTGTGGGACTTCTGCGTGAATCTCTTCCAGGCTGGACCGAGCATCACGCACTGCAACGTCGAACGTCCGATAAGAGGTGAAGGATCTCAGGATGGCATAGTAGGGAGCAGGAAGGAGAGCTTTCATCTTGAATAGAAGGCCCTCATGCCACACCCTGTCAAACGCTTGCATCACGTCTAGAAAGACGCCGACCGTGTACAGTTTGTGCTCGATGCCAAGCGTCACCTGGTTTACCAGTCGATGTACTTGTTCAGGGCAACCATGGGACTTCCTGAAACCAAATTGGTGTCGAGGTAAGTGGTTCACTACTTGCGGCAGTTCCATCAGTCGGGCTAAGAGTATTCTCTCAAAAAACTTGGAGAAAGTTGATAGCAAGCTGACGGCGATATGCATCGATCTGCGTTGGCGGCTTTCCGGCTTTAGGTATCATGATGATACGTGCACGCTTCCATTGCCTTGGAAAGTGCCCTAGCCTTAGCATGGCATTAAATATTTTTACTAAGGCTAGGACTCCTTTGCGTGGCAGAGACTTTGCAGCACGGTTGTCTATGCCATCGTAGCCAGGGGTTTTCTTAACTTGTAGCGCCTTCAGCTGCATCATGACTTCCTGCGGTGTGGTATGTCTAATGGGGGAGCCGGTGCAGTCGGAGTGTCTAGGAAATTAATGATGGCTACGCGGTTTGAGTCATCTGTTAGGTTGAAGGGCATGAAGGTGGAGGTCAGGTGCGAAGCAAATGCCCTCGCTTTTTCATCGTCCGTCTTGAGCCAGAGGCCACTGCAGTGGGACGTACGATGTTACGAATAGACTTCTATCATCGTCATTGCAGTTAGTGAACTTTTGTTTGTATTCACTGTGCCCAGTGCTGTCATCAAAACCCCATTTACCAATAAGTCTTAAACTATTCTCCGTTTTATCAAGACAATTTTCAATCCAATCCTTTTGAAGCTCTAAAATACCCAAAGCTGTGTTATCTAGTAGACTTTGAAGGTCCACTTCTGCATATGTTTCGTCTACTGATATGTTGTTCGGAAACAGTGTAAGTATTTCCATGGTGGTCAGCCAATTGGATTGATTTTTCACAACTGCATTCTTCGTTCGATTGTTTTTGACCCAATAAGTGGCAATTTTTTGACAAATGAAACCAATACAATTTTTAGCCTCGGTCAACTCGACTGGAAAGCCCTTATTTTGAATACTTATTATTACTGAATTTAGCACAGCCTGAGCTTTTTCTGCATACGAGCCCTCTTCTGTGCACCAAAGCTCAAAAATATGCATGCGTGAAAACACACACTTATAAGAAGCGCCTATGAAAACAAAATCGAAAAAAAAGCACGAAATAGATAAAAATCTTTAAAATGAATATACAAAATTATACACAAAACACAAATGACAAAAACACAGCAGCAGCGCAAACATAAAGGAATAGTAGTCGATAGCGTCATAAATCTGATATTGAAAAAAAATAAGATAACTTTTCTTTATTCATGACCATACCCAACACGGCAACTTACGGCAGCAAAACTCAACGATTTTATTATCTTAAAACAATAAGGAAAACACAGATTATACTCACATTGGGGGGTTTTGGGGGGAACATAACTAAAACTTTAGCTAAACTTAGAAAAGACATTCACAAAATACACAAAATAAGGCGTTCAATTAAAATATTTTCACAGGACAAAATGACATGCAAGTTTATTATAAATAAGAACATAAAAAAACAATATCTTCAACTTTAA
>JAEIFR010000231.1:0-11977 GCA_018904105.1 Zaprionus tsacasi | reverse complement strand
ATAGTGGTTTTGCTCTTCTTAAGAGTGCTCGTCAAAACGAGATAAAAAGTATTTTTACAAATGCTGCTGCTCTTAACGAACACAAAATCTAGAATGCTTTTTTCTTTTCAATAGAGATGGGCGTGCCTTTTCGATATACACGATCGTGACAATATCTTAAGCTAGAATACATCGATTTATTTCAACTATCGATATAACTTCATTATTCAAATTTACATAGTTCATCTTTTACTGTTTGTTATCTAATTTTTATACATCCAATTTAAAATTATATTTAAAGCCATTTTCAGCGTAAACATACTCCCGGCCTTTTGATTGTTACAACGCGTACCGCTTTATCCTTGCCAGCATGACACTCTTGAATACGACCTCAAGTCCAGCGTCCTGGGGGTGTGTTGTCTTCTGCGATGAGAACCAGCATGCCTTTTTCAATGTTATTGCAGCTCGAAGTCCATTTGCTGCGTTGCTGCAGCAGACTGAGGTACTCTTGTGACCACTGCTGCCAAAACGAATGATGAACTGCAACAATCCATTTCCATCGATTCGTCATTGACAGATTAATTATAGAGTCGTTACATCGCTCTATCAATGAGTTGAGAGGTCGTCCAACTAAGAAGTGTCCAGGCGTTAAGGCTTCAAGATCATTCGGATCAGACGACATCGGATGAAACGGTCTTGAATTCATTACTGCTTCCACTTGTGTTATGGCCGTAGACAGCTCTTCGTAATTCAGTGAAGCTCCATTGAAACAGCGAAGTATAAGTTGCTTTGCCACTTTTACAGCGCTCTCCCATAAGCCACCAAAGTGGGATGAGCGGGGAGGGATGAAACGAAAATTTACTCCCAAATTACTGCAATGATTGATAATTCGGTCCTTGTCCATCCACAACTGATCAGCTTGCGCACTCAGCTCCCTTGCAGCTCCCACAAAATTGGTTGCATTGTCGCAAGATAATTCGGCGCTGAGCCCACGTCGAGCAAAGAATCGTTTAAGCGCCGCAATGAAGGCACTCGAGCTCAAATCAGACACCAGTTCCAGATGACAGGCCTTTGTAAGAAAACATACAAAGACGCATAAGTACACCTTTGTGGGCTTGCGTCCTCGCTGATTATAGTGCATCCACAAGGGTCCTGCGAAGTCTAATCCAGCTCGTTCGAATGGGTGTGCGCCGACTTGCACTCGATTTGCTGGAAGTGCGCCCATGATTTGACTGGCCAGTTGTGGCCGTTGACGGAAGCAGGCAATACAGTTACGAATCGTTCTGCGAGCCACTTTTCTAGCATTGATAACCCAGTATTCCTGACGCACAAAAGCACATATCGCATGTGCTCCAGCGTGCATATTAATTCGGTGTACATGTTCAAACAATGTGTTGATTACAATATGACTATTAGGCAATAAGATAGGGTGTTTCACTTCATATGGTACATTGGCATGAGAAAGTCTACCTCCTACTCTTACAATGTCAATTCCGTTTGATTTATCAATAAATGGGTTAAGCCCTTGTATCTTCGGAGATCGAATAACTTCACCTTTTTGTAGCTTAGAGATTTATTCAAAAAATACAGATGCTGAATCTTAAATATTATGTATTTTAAACCACCTTCTAATTCCGCTGTAAAAGTTCGCCATTACAGCTGCTTTTTCAAGGGGATATTGACTACCAAAACGTTCTGCTAGATAGTATAAGCAGCGAACTGCCAGAAATGGTGCTAAGTTGGTACCGTATGTTACGGTTTTGAGTCTGAGAATCTTGATCTCTGCACTCCGGTTCTGACGCCATAAAATGCATTGCCAGTTACAGTCATCGGGATCTACCAAAATCTGCCGATACATTTTCGAGATATCCGCAGTTAAAGCGTATCTATAAAACCGAAAACGTATTAAAGCTTCAAAGAGAACTGGCTGCAACGTTGGTCCTACTAACATGGTCTCATTTAACGATACTCCATTAGAAGTCTTACAAGACGCATCGAACACAACTCTCAGTTTGGTTGTCGCACTGTCTGGTCGTATCACTGGATGATGAGGCATAAAGTATTTAACCTTGCAACTCTCATCAGCTGTTACTTCTTCTAAGTGAGCTAATCTTCGGTAGTCTTCTATAAAGGCTGTATAGTCCTTTTTCAACTCAGGGTTTCTATCCAGCTTCTTCTCCAGATTAAGAAATCTTCCGAGCGAAATGTTGTAGGACTCGCCTAATTCTATTTTAGGCTCTTTGAAGGGTAACTTTACAATTATACGATTGGCTGAGGATAATTTTGCTGTACTAGCGAAGTGATTCTCACAAATCTGCTCTTCTTCACTAAACTTGCTTAACGGCTTGGAAACATCTTCTGTTTGCCAAAACTTTTCTACGATGTTGTGCAATTTGATTGCTTCTTGTTTAATGATATTTCCAGCATTGAAAATCAATGCTGCGTTGTCAATTGGTCCGCATTCACCCACCACAATCCAACCTAACAAAGATTTCTGCAACACTGGCTTGTTTTCCCCCATTTTGATCTGGCCTGCTATAATCAATTTAAAGAACAAGTTGACTCCTATTAGCATATCGATCTGCCTTGCAGATTCGAACTCTGGGTCCGCCAATTTAAGCTTTCTAGGAATAGAAAATCCTAGAGATGCTGTGTTCTCTGGATTGTACTCAGTTATTTCAGGTAACACGCAGAATCTTTCCGTTGCTGAGAAACTTGTTACTCGAGATTTAAACGTTGCATCGACTTCTCCTAAAGTGTTCGATTTGGCGTTTCCTATTCCGTTAAGAGAGTAGCGCACTGCGCTTACGTTAAGTTTCAGCTTGTCAGCGAGCCTTTCTGTCTCAAAATTTAACTGGCTTCCTGAATCATGCACGCATCTACATGAATGGAACTGTCCATTAGCAGCTTTTACTAATACCACTCCAGTAGCCAGAAAGCTTGATGCCTGGTTAGACAAAAGTGAACTGTGCAACGCACTCGGAATAGCTTGAACCGTGTTGCTGCTTCCATCTCTCACCTCACTTGACTCTCTATGCAGCATCAAGTGGTGAGGTTTGCTACAAATGGAACATCGTGGCGCTCTGCTATCTTTAGTTTGGTGCCGCTTGCTAAAACATAACAGACACAAGTTTTGTTTTTTAACTTCATGATATCGTTGTAAGGCTGTTAATTCCTTAAACTTCGGGCACATCTTAAGCTGATGTGGGCCTGAGCAACTATAGCATTGCGTTGTGCCATTGATTGTTGTTGTTGTTGGTAAGCTTGTTCGTTTGTTCACCCCCTTAGAATTTTGAACGCAAACTGTCTTACGAATTTCTCTTCCTGCTAAATTTTGACCTCTATTGCAGATAAATTGTGCTAATGATTTCCAAGACGGCAGCTCTGAGCAGTTATACTCTGCTTCCCATTTTTCTAACGATTCCTCATCTAGCTTTCCTCTAATGAGATAAAAAATTATCACATCTAGCATTTCACTTTCGCGGACTAAAGATCGAAGTGATCCCAAATGTGAATTAACAGAGTCAACTAAACCAACTAAGCCATTTGAATCAACTTGCTTGAGCTCCTTGATGTTAAACAATTCGTGTACGTGCGATTGTACAATAATCGCCTTGTTTTCAAATCGTTCACGTAGCAACTGCAGCGCTTTCTTATAATTTTCTGGTGACAATTCTAAACACTCTATTGTTCTAAGTGGGACTGCGCCTAAACACCTTTTTAAATGTATAAATTTGGAAAGCTCATCGATCTCATTGTCTAATTCAACCAAAGTGGTGAACGCGTTAAACCAACTTGTCCAATCAGTGAATTCTCCTGAAAACACAGGCAATGTTAACTTTGGTAGTTTGGAAATACGAGAAACACTCACCAAGGTAGAGTTTGCTGGGTCAGCTGATGTAACTGAATGTCTTCCTCTATTACTTAATGTACTCATAATTTTTGCCTTGACTTCGCAATACAATTTTTCAATAGTTTGACGCGTTTCAAATTCAATGGCGTCGTCCTCTGACTGTTCAATTAGATTTTTAATTGAACTTAACTGCGTAAAGGTTGACTCAACTAAACCAAGACGCGCCTCCAGCTCTGCGGCAGTCATTGAATTGTAGTTGTTCGTAACATATGCTTTGTTTCGCTTCAAAGAATTTATTAAACTTTCGCGGCCTACGTGATTTTCAGAGTCTTTATTTCGTTTAGGCGCCGTTATATATTTTTATGCATTCACAAAATAACTCTTAAAATCACTTTCCACTTTTATTTAATTTATAGCGTTATCAAACAAGCACAAAAATTATTTAAACTCTAATTCAATGACTCTACAAGCATTTGTGCACTAAATCTGTATATAATTTTTGGCAACTCTCTTTAGAAACCAAAGATTGGGGTAACAGCAGACAACTCAATAAACAACCGTTACTTTTATCTAATTCTCTTTTCGCTTCAGTATGCATGTACATACATACATGCTCGCTTGTAAGTACCGTTTGTTCTTGCGTCGCTGATGCTCTTTCTATTTCAACTGTCAATTCAAGGTTAAACTGTACCTTTTTCTTTGACTTGCTGTTCACTGCACAGCTCGATATATATGTATGTGCATGCAAGTGCTCTTTTTAATATGTGCACTGACATACATACATACATGTGAACAATAATTTTTTCACAGTTCTAAAGCCACTGTACAATATTTAGGAATACACCAATTGGACCTATGTACACATACGATAATGTGTAACTTTTTATTTAGCTTCTTTTAACTTAACTGCACCGAATTAGCAATAAGCACACTTGGCCAACAATACCGGCTACAATACAGAAAAGAACTCACAGTTTGATTCCAACTTCTATGGCTTCCTCAATTGATTCCAGCTTCCAGATATAACTTCTTTATTGCTCCTGAGGTAGAAGCGGTTCGGACCTTTTCCAAGAAGTCCCTGCTCGGGCGCCAAATATTTTTGCTCTTCTTAAGAGTGCTCGTCAAAACGAGATAAAAAGTATTTTTACAAATGCTGCTGCTCTTAACGAAGACAAAATCTAGAATGCTTTATTTCTTTTCAATAGAGATGGGCGTGCCTTTTCGATATACACGATCGTGACAATATCTTAAGCTAGAATACATCGATTTATTTCAACTATCGATATAACTTCATTATTCAAATTTACATAGTTCATCTTTTACTGTTTGTTATCCAATTTTTATACATCTAATTTAAAATTCTATTTAAAGTCATTTTCACCGTAAACAGATAGTTTGAAAGCAAAGGTAGACCAACTTAAAATCAAAATTAATGCATTGATACCCAAAAAAGGGTAAAGAGAGGCTTAGTAAACGGCCTTGGTTGTATTATAAAAGTTGTAACAGGAAATATGGACGCTAAAGACGCCCAATCTATTAAAGAAGAATTTAACGTTGTTAAAGAAAATGAAAATCTGATCACTGAAAAATGCAATAATCAAGTAATACTTAACCAAGAAATTACATTAAGGTTTGAAAACATTACTGAACATATTAACCAGGAGCAAGAAATAATTAACCAATTTATTAAAAATTATAGAAATAACATATACAAAACGTTAAATGAAGAACACAATGAAATACATCTGCTCCAATACATTACTAGATTAAGTTTAAATATCGGTGTCTTATATAATCATATTAATAACATAGCAGAGAGTATTTTGTTAACTAAACTAAATATTATACCTAAATTTATATTATCAGAAGAAGAAATTAAAGCGATAAACGAATTCATATCCAACCAAAATGTAACACTAGAATCCGACGAACATTTATATAGATTGTTAACCTTAGAAACTTATATTAATGACTTTTTCATTACATTTCATGTTAAAATACCAATATTCAACACACAAATGTACGAACTTGCACATGTTGTTCCCTTACCACTACATCAAACCAAATTCTTAATTTTACCTAATTATATTTTGTACGACCAAAACGGTCAAATTTTGTCATTTGAGAAAAAATGTTTTAAAATCCATCAGACTTACATATACGAGAACACACTCGCAGAAACCAACTTAGTTAATATCCACTGTCTTAAGGGCATACTCTTTGAACAAACGGCAACATGCGATATCAAAGACATTGGCCAACAAGAGATTATCAAGAAAGTCGAACAACGCCACACCTTTATTTTTAACACCGTGAAAACCAACATCTCATCTTCATGCCGGGAACCTTTCTCAATCAGTGGGTCAGCCATATTAACGTTTGACAACTGTACGCCCAACATTAACGGCTTATCTTACGATGACACAGTAATGGAGTTCGAGCCCAACATGCAATTATCCATTGAATCATTCAAACAGATGAACATGAACAACACGTTCGAAGACATTAACCTGCACAAGCTCCACCTACAATCTTTATCAAGCCTGGACTACCTAACTATTAAGAAGACGTCAACTACAAACCACCTCTTCATAATCTATGTACTTGTTACTTTGACTGTAGTAGCAGGATGCATCCTGACATTCAGGAAAAGACGCATTGTTTTTGCCCCGGTGGAGCCTTCTTCGATTTGCGTTCCGGCCATTCCTTCGATGTGGCCCTCTCTTTATTCCAGGGGGGGAGGAGTTACCGAATCCCCCTTACAGGGTATATACGATTCGGTTCCCCCCGTCAAGCCGCCGCGGAACAGTTCATCGCCCACATAAATCCAACTCAGGATTGTAATACTTTGTTGCAATGCTGAGACAGCACTTGGACAGGATGTCGGTTGCGACAGTTCTCGTGAAGCCACTTGAACTGCTGCAACAGCAGTTTCTCAGATACATGTTGCTAACACATAAGCAAAACCTTAGATACATCGAGCTTAGCTGAAGCTCAAGAAATAAAGTGGAGTCCAGTGGCATAGCGTCATATCTCCGCCGACATATTTCCGCCCAGTACAAATTTTTGGCGGAGCTATGTCGTTTTCAGCTCAGCGGAGCTATGTCGTTTTCATAGCGTCAGAGGTCCGCGCGGAGCTATGCCGTTCTGGAAACGATATAAGTCCGCCAAGCTAAAAGCGACATAACTCCGCGCGGACTTATGTCGTTTTCATAGCGACATAACTCCGCCGATAGCCGATATGTATTTGGTATTTTTATCGATTTACTGCCATAAATCTCTGGCAACTATCGGTTTTGATTGAATTAGAATTAACATATTATTTATTTAAATGTGTAACTATTGATGATTTTAACATATAGTTGTTATTAATCGTAACATATTTGTAAGACGATATTATTAACAAGGTTTCGCAAAGTGGCGGCAGGCCCATAGGAGGCTAACACAATAAATCGAAGAAGTGACAAAGGTTATTTCGTATGTATTTATATACAATTGAAAATGTATATATATTTTTAAATGAAATTAAACTAAACTAATCCAAAACCACCGTGCATAATTGTGAATTCTCTTTGGAAGGTTGCTATGGTCACAACTGTAGCCCAGAAGAACAGAAACACTATAGGTGTTTCGCTTGTCACATACTGTTTTCACAAATTTTTGTGTAGAATTTTGTTGGCCAAACCGGCCAAACACAAGGCAATTTCATAACATTTGTATACAAAACACATTTTTGTTTTCAACCAATGTATACATCTACCAAAACTTGAAAAATACAAATGGGCCCAAGTACATCGAATGTAAATTATTTCCTTCACAAATAAACATTAATTATTTTTAATTGTATGATTACATTTTTGGTATTTTAATCGTTTTGCCGCCATAAATCACGCGGAAGTATCGATATATGCAATGCCATTTATCGGAATAATTTTTAAACTGAACGTTCACTCTCGGCTAATTTTAACAGCGACATAGCTCCGCCGAGTTAAAAACGACATAGCTCCGCGCGGAGCTATGTCGTTTTATAACGACATAAGTCCGCGCGGAGCTATGTCGTTTCAAAACGACATAAGTCCGCGCGGACTTATGTCGCTCTTAGCTCGGCGGAGTTATGTCGCGCGGACTTATGTCGTTACCCCGAGTCCAGTTCGTTTTGAATCTTAAATGACTTGACGAGTAAGCTATATGTAGTAGATGTATTTGTGCAGAATATCTGTTTGAAGTTTAGTAACACGTTTGTAACGGATATAGAAAATTGGGAGAAGGGTATCTTAATATCGAGCACGCTCGTCTGTTGCCTTACGGACTTGTTTTTGTTTATATTTTAGGTCAATACATATTTTTTAGTATTTTCTCACGCTTAATAAATTGACACCCAGTCACAATTACTTAAGTGTACATTATAATATACTGTGGTATACTTGTTTACCAGTTACCTCTCGGGAGCTTGGGGGTATTATTATTAATGGAAAACACGTCCAATCTGTTCAGCGTCTGATTATCAAGAGACTGGTTACAATTTTAATGGCTAAGTTAACATTGGCTAATCATACATAACTGTACATGTTGCAGCTCTGCAGCGCCGTTTTTTTTGGCGTAGTGGCAAATGCGTTGTGGCTGCTACTGGGTTGTACGATTCTTGACCGGAGATATCCAGTTCGTGGCGATTTTGAGGACTGGTGTTGTTTTTGGCTTATCGAAGGATTTGGCGGTGGCAAGAACTTTCTCGAAGGCTGTGATTTATATGGCTTGTGATAGGGTCGGGGTAACTCACACCTTCTCTGTTACCGAATAGTTTCTTTGGCATTGGTTAAGTTTTCGAGACATAAATGCAATGGGGACTTCATCGCCTTCAGTATTTAATTGTAGAAGTGCACCCCCTACACCATTGTGACCGGCTTCGCAGTGAAGGTAAAATTCGGCTCGAAATTGGGACTGTGTAGCACAGGAGCTTCACATATTTGCTTTTTTAAAGATTCAAATGCTTTCTGAGCTTCCTCAGACCATTCTAACTTTTTCTTTTGTTTGAGAGCATCTGTTAGAAGTGAAGCAATGGTAGCATAATTGCTTATAAATTTGTGATACCATCCGGTCATGCCAAGGAATCTGCGAAGCTGTTTTACCGATCTTGGTACTGGAAAATCTACTAGGGCTGATAATTTTTCAGGATAATTTTTCTTGGATCGTGTCGTGCCCCACACTATGACCTAAATATTGTATGTCTTAGAGACAGAATTTACTTTTTTGTACGTTTATCGTTAAACCGGATTTGCTTAGCTGCGATGCTAGTTCTCGCAGTGTACTGATGTGCCTTGCAAACGTATCCGACATCACTAACAAATCGTCCAAATATATAAAAACTTCTCGTCTTAAATACGCTGGAATTATCTTGTCCATTAACTTGGACATTGTTATGGGGTGCGTTGCGGAGTCCAAGCGGCATAACTGTGTATTAATAAAGGGGTCGACCTGGTACTGAAAACTCGTCTTTCTTCCCTACAGTCATGGTACCTACGGCCTTTCTTTGAGCAGTTCCAACAATCAAATTCAATCGTAGCAACTTCTTCTGCTTCTTCTTGCACAACTTCACTTTCCGAATCGCAATCTGCCTGTTCAGTCAACTCGCTTACGATTTTCTTTTGAACAGGTCTGGTCGGCAGCCTGGCAATTTGTTGCTTAAAAATCTCATGGCCACGGACGGCTTGACGCAACTCGACACCTCGACTGGTAAAAGATTTGATCGGAGAACGCCCATCATATAGGAGTCGATTAAAGGCACAGCTGCAATCGACGATCGATAGCACCTTGAATGTCCCGATCTGTGTGTGCATCTTTAAACTGCTTTTTTAATGCCTCTCACAGATGTGGCCATCTTAACTCGCTAACACCCTTGTGGTACCTCCAGAACCACTCAACAGCGCTTCCTTCAAATAGATTACTGGAATATCGTCCCAGTAATTCGAAATTACCTTCCAGCGATTGTCTGGTTTGAGCTTCGGCTCTATACATAAAATCATCTATCGATAGATGTCCCTTACCGGTGAATCGCAGTTTCCAATTCGACATTATCTGACTAATGCGATCTGGGCTAAGACTGTTGTATCACTCGTTGAGATAGTCGGAGTGACACGAGGTTGGTTGCCGTTATGACTGGAATAGCTCCAGTTTGGACCGGTGTCTGGCTAAACATACGTTAAAAGCCTAACTCGATACTATTTAAAAGCTGAGTTTACCTTATAGAAAACTCAGCCAAGGCCTCGGTTTGCCTACGTGTGGATTCTCCCAATGCCTGTGTAATCAACAGGGTCAAATTATCTCTATCCGCTCCGCTATCTGGTCGATCTGTTCGAGACTCGCATGTTGCAGGTTGCCTATTGGAATTGTTGTCGGGTTCCACTCTCTCTACAACTGCTAGACCCCTGGTTGTGACCCCACTTTGACTTTGGGCTGTTTGTCTAGAATCTGCTGGCAAGTCTTAGTTCTTATCTTCTCTCGGATTTCCCCCTGGATTACGACTAACTGGCATATTGAGAGGATATTCTAGGACCTACAAATCAATCTTCTAAATAAATAAAATAAGCGTGGCTTACGACCTGCATTTGATAATAACATTTAAGCTGACTCAAGGTCAATATCGGTTAAATTTCTGCATCATAGCTTATCTTGTCGGTATTTTTTGCCAAACGCAACAAGAAACTTGTCAAAAGACAAGGAGCGGGTTTGAATGTACAATGATTTCACGAAGTAGCCAAATTCGATCATCAGCATTCATCGCTGACTAACTTGGTGGTCGAAGACAGTTTCATGTCCACGCTGGTAGAACTCGTTTGGAATTATAGTGGTACCGATGTGAAAACCAATTCAATAAACCAATCTCTTTGTTGTGTTTGGACTTAATACTGCATCGAATTATTCTGCGAGAATTCCTGAATGCAGTTGTCCTTTGTTAAAAGGTGCATAAAGCTCTATTGGTGTAGAACATTGTACCGTTATTTGTAATAAGCGTGGCTTACGACCTGCATTTGTTAAAAACATTTTAGCTGACTCAAGGTCAATATCGGTTCGATTTCTGCATCATAGCTTATCAAGTCGATATTTTTGCCAAACACAACTAGAACACTTGCCAAAAGACAAGGAGCGGGCTTGAATGTCTGATCTGCTATCCACACGCATAGAAATGAAAAGAAGGAGAAAAAACGACAGAGAGGAAAGAACGCAAGAGAATTCTTATCGATGGAGCATGACTATCTGAAGCTGATTTCCTAAACAGACGCACTCCTATACAGTGCCGGTCAACTGAATAGGTTTGACTATTTGTTTAGGTTTGAAACGTTGTAACTTAGTTATATGCAGTCCGATTTAAGCAAAATAAATTTGTATGTATGAATAGATCAGTTGTTTGTTAAATAGCAAAGTTTCTCTCTTAGTTTTGTTTTTATATCATTTTTATTTTTTTTTTTTTCAAAAACATAACAAAAAATCTTCATTTTTTTTGGCTCAACTGAATAGGTTTTGCACTTTTGACTTCACTTTTTGTTTGACCACGTGATTAAAAAGAGTTGAATTCTTTTGTATTCTAAAATTTAAATCATCTTTTATCATTTTTTTCTGAAATGGGCCGCGAAAAACCTTTATCCGATTTTGAAAAGGATCAAATCAAAGGCTATATTGAATCTGGCTTAAAACACTGTGTAATAGCCAAGAAAATCGGTCGAAGTCAAAACGTTGTGTGTAATTTCCTCCGTAATGACGCCGACTATGGAAAAAAAATGAAAGGAGGAAAAAAATATGCAACAACACCATCAGAGATGCGACTTATTCTACGAACTGCCTCAAATTCTCACCTTTCTGCAGGAAAAATTAAGGAAAAATGCGGTGTAAATGCTAGTGTGGCCACGGTAAAATGAATTATTCAAAGTTCCAAATACTTGAAGAGATTAAAAATTAAAAAAAAACCACCTCTCAATGATGCTCGTAAGGAAGCACGACTGCAATTGCCATGATGAACATGACGTGGAACAAGGAACGGGAAGACGGTGGTTTTCTCCGATGAAAAGAAGTTCAACCTCGATGGACCGGATGGCTATAACTACTATTTCCAAGATAAAAGAAAGGAAAAATGTTTTTTAAGCCGTCATCACA
>JAEIFR010000230.1:0-12144 GCA_018904105.1 Zaprionus tsacasi | reverse complement strand
TAACCTAGCCAAAATGGCATCGAAGTTCAACACCGCATTATGAGATACGAGTAAGGCTCCAGCTGCACCTCGAATTTTGTTTCGTAGGATAGCTAAAGCTTGGTAGTGAGCACTGCTACCGTTAAAGGGCTTGAACAGGTCGTAAGTGTATATGGCCGATTGCCTCCAGGCCACATACTCATCTTGGGAGCCACAAAACTCTGACACGGACTTGATTATGTCTAGTGGTAAGTCACACCTAACCTCAGGATTCACAGTAACCTTTCCGTACATGATGATTTGCGGTGTTTCCACCTGCAGGCTTTGTACCCGAACAACTAGGGAGTGTATTCCCTAAAAGGGTATACAATAAAATTTAAATGTGCCGAAAGTATGCAATGAAAATTTAGTCAAACTGAATTTCACAACCTTTACGTGGTCAAACAGTGAATTCTGTTTTTATACCCTTCGACCATTGAAAATGGTCAAAAAAGGGTATACTAACTTTGTGCAATGTATGCAACAAGCATAAGGAGGCGTGGCAGACCCCTTAAAGTATATATATTCTTGCTCAGGATCACTAGCCGAGTCGATTGAGACATGTCCGTCTGTCTGTCCGTCTGTCTGTCTGTCTGTCTGTCTGTCCGTCCGTCTGTATAAGACAACACATCTCAGCTATTAGAAAAGCTAGAGACACCAAATTTGGCATGGAGGTTCCTATGTATAATAGGCAGATAAAGTTTATTTCAAATGTTTGATCCCACGCCCATCGCCCTTGAAAATTTGTAATTTCCGATTATTTAGCAAAGTATTGAACTTATTAAGTTGTGCTTTGGTATGTATAAAGTTGAATGCAATATAAACTCATCCTTTAAATAAGAATCCGATCGATTCAATAGCACAGAATTTTTTCAAGTACACGTTTTCAGTACAAATGTACGAGCAGCAACCTGAGCGCTGCTACGAGCATTTGACGTCGACGTCGACGTTGCGTCGTGTCGCTTTACTCTTTACGCGAGTCGCTGTATGACTGTGAGCGAGTAAGCTATAAGTAGAGAAGTATTTGTGCAGAATTTCTGTTTGAAATTATCAATAGCCGTTTTGTACGGATATAGAAAATTAGGAGAGGGTATCTTACTGTCGAGCGCGCTCGACTGTAGCCTTACCGACTTGTTTAAAAGTAATAAGATACTTCTCACGTCATCGTGAATACGATTTCTTACGTCATCGTGATTACGAATTCATTGGTACGATTTTAAAAGAAGTCTAAGCTCCTAGCAATCCTGTGGTGAACATTAAGGACGGACAACAAGGTTCTCAGGTGATCTGTATCAACCTCTAGCAACTTGCGCATATGAGATAGCGTACTCGGAAAGGTTACTAGAATGTTTCAAGAGGTCACGCTGTTCAAACACCAGCACATCCCCATCTAACACGGGAATGTATTTGGCATGCGAGAAGTCGGTGATCCGAGCACCAACCAAGCACTTTAACCAATGTTGCCTTGATGTTTAGGCAACAGTCGTGGGCCCCTGAGTGAAAAACCTCAATTGGCCTACTGTGTCATTTGTCTTTTTGTCTAACTTCAGACATCTGGCAATTTCTGACAAAGTGCTGTGGAACCGTACAACTTGGCCATTGTGGAGTAGGTACGCATTCACTATGTCAATGTCGAAGCTGTTCTTGAGCAATGAGGTGACAGTTTCTGAGTTGAATGCGGGTTCGTTGTCGCAATATACCGTTTTGATATTGGGAAAAAGGTTAATAATCTGCAGCAGGGGTGCTTCCTGTCGGTTAAGAATATGTCAATATGCACCATTTCACCAGAATAACTGGGGATAGGTGTTTCCCCGAGCTCTTGCTTCTTCGGGTGCCTGTCATACTTTGCTTGGATGCAGACCTTGCAATTAGCTACCACTTCTTGATGAATTTGTTTAATATTTTCCTGCGCAGCTCGATGCGCACGATTGTGTTCTGAAGTGGTTATATCTGTTGTATCTGACACGACATTCTTGCAGTGACGGAATTGGGCAGACGGGAAATGCGTAATGAGGTCGTGTTGGAAACTTGCTAGAGTGGGCAAATCGCAATGAATCGCGTTTACAACATCAGGGTTAACGACTTCTTTTAGGGATTGCAACAAGTGACTCTTGTCAGTGAAACTGATCAAGTGGCGAGTTTTGCTTCGGAACAGAATTAGGTTTCGCTTGATCGGAAACCGTGCTGCCTCCAGTTCTGATTCCTGAAGCAATTTAACGGTTTATCAGTAGTTTCGACCGTGTAGGTCAGTGACAGCTTGCTGTGAATAGTCGCAGCGTCGGATTGGGGTTCGTTTTGTAAGGCATTCAGATTCTGCCTACAGAGGACATCTGCAACGAAGTTTGCTTTGCTAGGATCGTAGAAAACCTGCCATTATATTGGGCGATATTAGATTTCCACCTCCTAATCTTGGCATTTGTGTTCCTATCGGCAACAGCGAATGTGAGGGGTTGGTGGTCGGTAAATATAATAATTTCCCTGGAGCCATACAGGAAGTTGTGAAACTTACCTATGGCCCATACAATCGCCTTAAATTCCCTTTCGTTTGTGGCATAGTTTTGTTCGGGCGGTTTAAGGGTTCGAGATATCAATCGCGATGTGTAACGCCAAACGGAGCAAGCTCTATTGGCTGCTGAATAAGAGGAGTAAGTTGGCACCTCGGTGCAAGCGGCTTATCTACCAGCAGATCATAGAACCCACTTGGACCTATGGACTCCAAGTCTGGGGCATTGCGGCAGCATCAAATAGAAAAAAAGGTGCAAACGATGCAGAACAAGTCGCTAAGAGTTATTACCGGCTGCGAATGGTACGTAAGTAACAAGACTCTGCATAGAGATCTTGGCATACATTCGGTGGAAGATCAGATCTTCCTCCATTCCAACCGGCACAACGTAACTTGCTTGCCGCTTACAACGAGAAACCCCAATAAGGGGATTGAAAAGACAATTCAAAAATCTCCTCAATGTAACCTAAATAAATACAATATAATTAAAAATTTACTAAATTTATATATACTAATATAAATCTTGGAGCACTAACGACTAGGGCGACACATTAGGTTATACTTATATTTGAAAACTGATTCCTAAAGAAAATAAGCAATAATTAAAAAAAAAAAAAAAAAAAAAACGAATAAGGGCGGCTTTTGATGTACAAAGCTCATCATCGTCACTCGAAGATACGACGGCCATGTCGAATTCTTCTTTATTGTCTAGGGGTTGGAAGCGATTTGTTGAGTTCATTACAGGCTGATCAGACGTTGCCTTCTTTGCCTTCTTTGAGGAGAGGGCTGTGCCTACACTCTTATTAGTTCTTCCTTTCCCTGGCGTAAAGGAGACATCTTGCCATTCTGCAGTGGATTGGGGATTCGCAACTGAGCTAACAAGAGAACTGCTCTAAGTAGGGCTGGCAGAAGTGGAACATACGTTGCCACTCAGCGAGAAAGTGGAGATGTATGGGGACGAGATGGTTGAAGTTGATGATGTTATAGTGAGGGTTGTACTGCAAATTGTATTTGAAATACTTGCTGTACACAAGGGATATCTGGATATCTGTAATCGGACAAGCTATGGCGGCAAAGTCTTCGATAAAGACTCTGTAGTAGCTGGCTCAGCCAAGAAAAGATCTAACTTTGTAGACGCTATCTGGTTAAGGGTATTCTGAAGTGGCCTTCACATTTTCCAGATCGGATATAATTCCCTCCTCGCTTACTATAAAGCCGAGGTATTCTACACTTTCTTTAAAGAACCTAGTCTTTTCCTGGCTTACTCTCATATTGGCATCAATTAGGCATTTCAGCACAGTATCTCGATGTGGCGGACGTGGTCGAATTCGTTTTCTGAGAAAATTATTACGTCATCTACATAGACATAACATATCTTCCCAATTTGTTCTCTTAGTACATCGTCTATGCTCTTTGAAATGTTCTCTTAGTACATCGTCTATGCTCTTTGAAAGATGCTGCTTACATTTCTCAAACCGAACGGCAGATGACAAAATTCGTATTTGCCGCCATTTACCGAGAACGACGTCTGCTCACGGTTATGCTCCGCAAGGTATATTTGGGTATACCCTGACTTAAGATCAAGGGTAGTGAAGAATTTTGCCTTGCCCAGATTCGCTAGATCATGGGAACACTAGTCATGGGGTAACGGTCTGGGATGGTTCGCTCATTGAGCTTTCTGAAATCTATGACCAACCTCTTGTTCGGGTTACTGAAGGCGTCAGTGCCTTTTTTGTCAACAACCCACGTCGGGCTGTTGTAGGGTGACCTCGCTGGCATGATAATCCCATCCTTTAGCAATTGTTTGACTTCGTTTGTTACGAAGTCAGAAACACCCATGAGGTTTGGGTAAGCTCTCGAGTACACCGGTTCGTTGTCTACTGTACGAATTGTGGTAGTGACCGCTGTGTTGAAAGGGAGAGCTTCGTGTGAAGTAGAGTAGGCCTTTTCCTTCTTAAACTTGTGTCCTTGAACTCCTTTTTAACGGAGGCAGAAACCACAATACAGCTGAAATAGCGAAGCTTTTCGCAAACGCCCTGATACTCCAGAGAGTCCTCAGATAGGTTCAACTTGACTCCAGCCTGTGTTAACAGGTCTAAGCCTATAATAGCGTCGAACGAGTTGAGCGAACTCAAAAGGATAAATACAGGGTTTGTTGAAAACCTTCATAAAGAACTTTTGCTTGATTTCGGTGGAGCCATGTATTGAGCCCACCGAGAACGAAGATTACATTTTTTAGCTCCTTTACGGGCTTAATGTAATTTTTTACCGCGCCGGTATCAATCATCATCTTTAAAGTTCTCCCAGCCCACCGTCGTTCAATGAACGGCAACCGGGAGCGTCCGCTAAAAAAGACAGCAATATCTTCGACTGCAGCCTTCGCTGCCTTCTCATACTTCTGGTTGGGGTCTTTAATCTTGGTGGATTCTTGGTCAACATTATTAATACGTTGGCGTCTTGGACCTGTCGAACGGTCCGAGGAATTTCTCCTCTTAGAAGTATTGGGTTCATTAGGGTTGTTCCTATTGTACTCAGTGCGCTGCCTGAACTTGGAGGACAAATCGACCTCCATTGGTTGAGGTGCTTGCGCCTGGTTGTCGTTATTAGTCTGCCCACTGGCATTATCTCTTTGTCGCCTGACAAAATGCGGATTTC
Organism: Zaprionus tsacasi; assembly: GCA_018904105.1. Lineage (NCBI taxonomy): Eukaryota > Metazoa > Arthropoda > Insecta > Diptera > Drosophilidae > Zaprionus > Zaprionus tsacasi. The sequence goes on along the minus strand of JAEIFR010000230.1, from coordinate 6,968 downwards.
TGTCCTGGCCCTGTTTTTCCATGTTGTCCAGACGTTTGCGCTCGTTCTTCCACGGCCTTGGCGTTGGAATTTGTAAGCTCTAAGGGACTTTTTGAGGCCCGAAGTGAAAGCATGCAGGGCGTCGGCTCTTACTTCAGCGTTGAGTAAGTCAGCGCCCTCTTGCTCGTGTGTCATCACAATCTTGTTGGTGACAAGCGTTAATTTTTTCTCGACTTCGTCGTAGTATTGCATCAATGGCAGGTCACCTTGCCTGACCATCTCTAACTTAGCCAAAATGGTATCGAAGTTCAACACCGCATTGTGAGATACGAGTAAGGCTCCAGCTGCGCCTCTATTTTTGTTTCGTAGGATAGCTACAGCTTGGTAGTGAACACTGCTACCGTTATAAGGCTTGAACATGTCGTAAGTGTATATGGCCGATTGCCTCCAGGCCACATACTCATCTTGGGAGCCACAAAACTCTAACACGGACTTGATTATGTCTAGTAGTAAGTCACACCTAACCTCAGGATTAACCTTTTCGTACATGATGATTTGCGGTGGTTCCACCTGCAGGCTTTGTACCCGAACAGCTAGGGAGTGTATTTGTGTTTGAAACTGGGACTGCTGTTGTGCCAATGCGTGTCTGACGGCATTTTCCACAAGAGCTTGGATCTGAGCGAGGTCCATGATGCTGTTTAAGGGGGCCTCGCTAACGGCTGATCTACTATCGGGCTTGCTTGTTCCTCCTCCCAACTATCCTCACTCTCGTATTCAACTTTTATGTCTCTGTAAGTACCCGCCCAACTCATTGGTTGGTTGACATAATATAAATATATACTTTCGCAGAGCACAAGCGAAAGTATGCAATGAAAATTTAGTTAAACTGAATTTCACAACCTTTACGTGGTCAAACAGTGAATTCTGTTTTTTCACTTGTTTTTTTTTCTTTTGCTAGAGACACTTGATGGGATGTCGTGGAAACAACTTGTCTAACTTACATGTTTGTTTTGTAGCTTCACTAGCCTATCAACTAGACTGTTGTTCATAGAGATGTCGGGCGCTAAATAATCAAATCTCCTAGTCGATGGTCCAGAGGCCTTCCCTCTTCTGCAGAGGTACACCTTTGACACTTTTTAGGTAAACTATGTTGGAGGGCTTGACTTCGCCCCCTTGGTTATATTGCTAGCCTTGTGGCGTAGCAATGTGTTGAAATTAAGAACAAGATTATTTTACGGCTATGCGCCAGAGTAGTGCTGTGGTTTATAAAGCAGCTTTTCAAGAACTAAAAGTACAGACAATATTCTTTACTCAACTTACCCTACGCGACAATGCATCGCGCCACCAAGACATGAGCGGCAGATTTTCTTGAATCGCATAAACACGAAATTGCATGGTCAATTTAATTCAATGAATCCAACAGCGGCGGTGAAACGAAACGAATTTGTTCACAAATTGCTTCAGTCGCGCGTCAGTGGATCCATTTCGAACCAATCGTTTTTAGGACATGGATTTTAAAAAAATCCATGGTCTATTAGGTTTGTCGGAATGCGCGTAACAGGCAGAAGGAGACGTCTGAGACCCTATAAAGTATATATATTCTTACTCAGGATCACTAGCCGAGTCGCTCTAGCCATGTCTGTCTGTACGTCTGTCCGTCTGTCTGGCTGTCTGTCTGTATGAGACAAGGGTTCTCAGCTATTAAGAAAGCTAGAGACTCCAAATTTGGCAGAAAAATTCATGTATATCCTAGGCAGTAAACGTCATTTTCAAATTTTACGTTGTGAAGTTATCCTGTAAATTGCAATCTAATCAGATAATAAACATGGAAGTTACGCAAGTTAACGTGTTCTATTGATTTGGGATGTCTTGCCTGAAAGCTGATGCCAGCCGATCTTTTTAATGCGAAAATAATTATGTGAGAGTATGAGAACGAAATAGTAACTTAGCCGCACGCCGAATAGTTGCGGCGATAGTCAAATGTATTGAGCAACCGACCATTAAGGGCCATCATGAAGCAAAAAAACATGGAGGTTCAATCCTTGAGAAAGGCAGGCGGCGGTTTTATATTTATTTTTTTTTTCACTAAGTAGAAGTTATTTTTCATCATTATAAAATTTAGTTTCATATATATATGATAATTTGAACAAATTATCTCTTTCAATCCAGTAGAAGTGTTATTGTTGTTCAAGACAATACGACACATTAGAGCTAATGGTCGAAATATGCAATTTTAGTGCGGAGCGCAGCGACGGTGGTCTAGTTGTTCGGATGACGGACTCTTATGCAAACGGCCAGGGTTCGAATCCGCACGGCGAAAAAATAATTTACCAATTTTAATTTTTTTATGCTTTGTTGTATTTTATATTTTTTTACATTTATATTTATAGAGCATATACATTTTTGAATTATTTCCCATTTACTATTTAATATTAATCTAATTAATTTTATATAAAGTGTTAGATTTTTTGCATGCTGTACTTATGCGTGCATGCATACAATACATGCTTGCGAAGTTCACACATGCATACGTATATGCGTGTGAGGCAATATACAAAACGTGAAGCAGGTCAGTGCATTTTTAACGGACGTCTAAATTAAAGAAGAAGCAGTTGACGCTGGTGTGTGTGTGTGTAATGAATCTTAGCACGCACCGAAAATGCACATATCTCTCTCTCGTTCTAACTTATACTATGGACTCTTGTCTATTCTGCTTGATTTGTCCCTTCACTACTTTTTTTATGGTTTACTTTAAATATATATATATATATATATATATATACACTGAAAATCCATGGCCTCTTACAGTCACCGCGTGACTGTAGCCTTTCCGACTTGTTTTAAATCGTATCAACGAATTTACGAATCAGAGCCCTATGCAAGGCGAGTATTTATCAAAAAACAGGAAACGATTCTCTGGGAGTGTTCATTTTCCTGATTTTCGATGAATGGAAAGTTTGACGTGCCTACTTTTCGTTATCTAATATTACGTTTTATTTATACACGCACCTGCATTTTTAAAAAGTGTGCCAAAATTGGGGTGCCTTGTATTTCTTTGTAGGCAATTTACTATTTTATTAATCTTATTTTAAAAACCTTAAAAATAGTTAGTAAATAAATCGTTTAATATTACATACTAATTTATTTCATGTTTCTTATACCCTTCGACCATTTAAAATGGTCAAAAAAGGGTATACTAACTTTGTGCAATGTATGTAACAGGCATAAGGAGGCGTGGCAGACCCCACAAAGTATATATATTCTTGCTCAGGATCACTAGCCGAGTCGATTGAGACATGTCCGTCTGTCCGTCTGTATGAGTGAACAGATCTCAGCTATTAAAAAAGCTAGAGACACCAAATTTGGTATGGAGGTTCCTATATATAATAGGCAGGTGAAGTTTATGTTAAATGTTTGATGCTATGCCTACCGCCCCCGCAAATCGGTAATTTACGATTATTAAGCAAAGTATTAAACTTAGAAAGTTCTGCTTTGGTATGTATAATGCTAAATGCCATATGAACATATCCCCCAAATTACAATCCGATCGGACCAATAACCGTTCAAGTCAACGGTTTCAGTACAAATGTACGAGCAGCAGCCTGCGCGCTGCTTTCAATAGTTGACGCCGACGTCGACGTCACTCTTAGCGAGCGTCGCTGTGTGAGTGTGAGCGAGAAAGCTATATGTAGTAGAAGTATTTGTGCAAAATTTCTGTTTGAAATTATGAGTGTGGTTACACGTTTGTAACGGATTTTAAAAATTGGGAGAAGGGTATCCTACTGTCGAGCGTTCGACTGTAGCCCTACCCACTTGTTTTTATATATTAAATTTCTCGCAATTATCAATTATTTAATTCGAATTCCTTTTTCAGTTAAATTATTTCCTCTTCCACCATTTACCAGCATTGCACGAGTTACCGAATCCCCTTTACAGGGTATATACGATTCGGTTCCCCCCGTCAAGCCGCCGCGGAACAGTTCATCGCCCACATAAACCTAACTCAGCATTGTAATACTTTGTTGTAATGCTGAGACAGCACTTTGACAGGATGTCGGTTGCGACAGTTCTCGTGAAGCCACTTGAACTGCTGCAACAGCAGTTTCTCAGATACATGTTGCTAACACATAAGCAAAACCTTAGATACATCGAGCTTAGCTGAAGCTCAAGAAATAAAGTGGAGTCCAGTTCGTTTTGAATCTTAAATGACTTTAGTTATTAATTGGGCGATTTATAAAAACCTTAAATCTAACGTACCAAAGTACACTGGCAAAGATTGGAATCCCTGGCACCGACTGGTAACTGGCGCAGCCGCTTCAAGAACGTTTTCTACAATCCCAAGGACAACACCTAGGACGAGGTTTCAAGGACCAAGGATGAAGATTACTTTAAGTCTAATTTTGTAAGTAGTTAATATCACACAAGGTGATAATGTGTGAAAGTGATGTGGAAGTTGTTGTGCAAAAGAGAAACAAAAATTAAGAAGAAAGATAACTATATATATAAAAAACAAAAACCCCTCATGATAAACCCATATACAAACACATATTCGTCAAGCTAACAAATCGCTATGGATACAAATGTATTCAGTTATACAAAATTTCCAATGCAACAAATAAAATTAAAACAATGTGCTGAATGTACAAAAGAATAAATATTTCGGCTCACATTTCGTCAGGCCACATACCCACACATCGCTCAAAGTGCGCAGCAACCAAAACAATAAGTTCGATGCGGTTGATTCGTCTCCAACAAATTGATCGATGTGACGTACGAACAGCGATAAGGGCAAACGGTTGGTACAGCACCAGCTACATGGCTAAGTGAAAACCACAAGTTGCATCGTACGCTGGACGCGAATCGGTTCGTCGTTGTACAGGTCACTGAAGCAACTCGAACAACTCATCGATGCGCTGGACGCAACTCAAACTGGTTCGAATAGGTCACTGAAGCGTACGATATAAATAATTAACAATTTACAAGCTATGTTACTCCCTTTTTCCTTGACTTTATGAACCTGTTATAAACAAACTAGTAAATTTTACTATACCACCGCACTTTTGTACAACAACCGATATATAACTATTGATCATTCACTTATATACATAAAGAACAATAATACTGTTAAAACCAATTACAGATATTGAAATACTTTGACAACAATCAAGGATTGGAAGTCGACATTTACACAACACCCAACACATATACACAGATATAAGCTATTAATATAATTCATTTTAATTAATTTTAACTACACTACACTACACTAATGTAATTTAAGACTCTGAAAACCGAAATACTATACCTTCTCGATAGCAACGCAAAGTTGAAAATTAGTTAATAAACAAGAATCCACCTTTTTTCAAAACAAAAACGCATCCAGATTAGAGTTAGATGTCTAGTATCGGGAAAGTTAAAAGACTTATTTTTTTTTTTTTTTTTTTTTATTTATTTAACGTCAACTAAGACAGTCGACTAGAAATTAAAATTAGTTTTTATTTTTAAATTAAGATATAATTAAAATTAAAAAAAAACGGAAATGATAAAAATTAAAAATTATGATATTAAAATTAAATTTCATAAAAAGTTTAAAATTATCAAGAATATATATATATATTTAAATGTAAAGTTTAAGTTTAAATTTAAATTTAAGCTGGGAAGCAAGATTTCCCGATCCAGCATTTGCTGCAAAGGATTGGGGAAAACCCAGTAAAACCCAATCAGATCGGTAAATTAGTATTAATTGTTAGGATGTATATTAATTGTTGTTAGGTGGTTTAATATAGATAATTTAATAGATGAAAGGGAGGATTCCGTGTTGATTACTCTAAAAAGCTTATTATAATCAGCACAGAGAACTCTAAAAAGAATCATGCAAGCTATAGTTATTATTACAGACCCCCAAAGAAAGTGGTACAAAATTCCGTGTGACCCTAGAAGGAACACAGAAGTTTAGTTGGTTAAGCAGGAAAGGAGAGTCAATGTCGTATTTTATTAGTTTTATTATAACCATAACACCTAGCATAATACGACGGTTAGTTAAGGAGGGTAGGTTAATTAGCAGGAGTCGGCTTGAGTAAGGTGGTAAATCTATGTTAGAAACCCAGTTAAAGCGACGCAAAGCAAAGAGCAAAAATTGTTTTTGGACAGACTCAATTCTGTCTTGATGGACCTGGTATTGAGGAGACCATACACAGGATCCATATTCCAAAATCGGGCGAACAAGAGATGTGAATAACAATTTTGTCGTATAAGGGTCTTCGAATTCTTTAGCCCATCTTTTAATGAAGCCAAGAGCCCGATACGCCTTATTGACAATGTGTGTTATATGGCAATCAATTTCAACTTATGATCAAAAAGAATTCCAAGATCTATTACTTCAACAATTCTGTGAAGTGGAAATTGATCAAGGGTATAGTTGACAACGTGAAAATTACTTCTATAAAAAGACATGACCTTACACTTCGAACAGTTTAAATATAGCAAATTACAGCTACACCAAGTAAAAAATGAGTCAATATCGACTTGAAGTGAATTAGCGGTCAGTTCATTGTATGTTAAGCAAAGTTTCACATCATCAGCATACATTAGAATATTAGAAAAGTGTAGAACAGATGGAAGATCATTTATAAATAGGTTAAAGAGTAAAGGGCCCAGATGACTACCCTGAGGAACACCAGAGGATACAGAAATAGGCTTAGATAGCAAACATTTGAATAACACCCTTTGGGACCTACCAGTTAAGTAATTGGAGATCCAAAGGAGCAATGGGTAGGAAAAACCAATAAGATTAAGCTTATGAAGAAGAAGTAAGTGATTTACTGAATCAAATGCTTTGCTGAAATCTGTGTAGACCACATCAGTTTGCATTTTTTTCTGAAAACCTTTATTAATTAGTGAGGTGAACTCCAGAAGATTCGTGGAAGTCGATCTAGATTTTACAAAGCCATGTTGATGTGGCGAAATAAGTGACTTGCACTTATGTGTTA
>JAEIFR010000229.1:0-12070 GCA_018904105.1 Zaprionus tsacasi | reverse complement strand
AAGACAAACTGCGGACGCTGTTGGTGGCATTTGCGATGTTTTGGGCGGATGTTTAGTTTATTGAACTGAACAATTTAATACAATGTTGCAGTTCTTATTGGATAGGCGGATGTTTAGTTTATTGAACTGCAATTCTTGTTAAATATTTCGTTATTTATTATTTAGGCGATTTTTGTTAAATGTTGTTATGTTTATTAGCTTTAAGTACTATTTATTGATTAGTTAGCTGTTTGTATGGTTTTATATTTATTGTTGTTAATTTACACACACATTTACATTTCAAAACACACTAATGTACTTGTAGTACACAAAAACATTCGCATTCATTCTTATTTTTCACCCTCATTCATTTAATTACTTTTTCTATAATTTTCAATTTTTTGTTACATTTTATTTATTTTTTGTTCATCCCTTTTTATTACATCTTTTCATTTTTCTTATATTTTTCATTAATTCATTCATTCGCATTCACACGTATGCATAGAACAGAAATTTGGTAACGTAAAATATAGCAGGATTGAGTGATAGGTCAGAAGATTTTTTTGTGTTTGGGTATTATTGGTGTCTTTGTTATTGTTGCCATTATTATTTTTCCTCATCAGTTGCGTCGGGGCCCCAACAGATCACGGGTGAGTGATAACAATTTCAAATCAAACAAGTCGGTAAGGCTACTGTCGAGCGCGCTCGACAGTAAGAAACCCTTCTCTACACTAATAATTTCAAACAGAAATTCTGCTCAAATACTTCTCTACATATAGCTTACTCGCTCGCACTCACACAGCGACCCGCGTAAAAAGTAAAGAGACTCGACGCAAGGTCGACGTCGACGTAAAATGCTCGTAGCTGCGCGCAGGCTGCTCGTACATTTGTATTGAAAACATTGACTTGAATAACTCCAGTGTAATTAGTCCGATCGGATTGTTATTTGGAGGATATGTTCACATTACATTAGACTTTATACATACTAAAGCAGAACTTTATAAGTTTAATACTTTGCTTAACAATCACAAATTTCCGATTTGCGGGGGCGATGGGCGTGGCATGAAATTTTTACCATAAACTTGTTCTGCCCCGGATATACAGGAACATTCATATAAAATTTGGTGTCTTCAGCTCTTTTAATAGCTGACATCTGTTGTCTCAAACAAACAGACAGAAAGACGGACATGGCTCAATCGACTCGGCTAGTGATCCTGAGGAAGAATATATATACTTTATGCCACGCCTCCTTATGCCTGTTACATACATTTTGAATTTTACATTTTTTGACCATTTTCAATGGCCGAAGGGTATAAAAATGTTTCTATGTTGATGATATGTTGGCAGGTGCAGATTGTGTAAAAGAACTCAACTATTTGCAATGAGGTTCGAAAAATATTGGAATCAGGAGGCTTTCTACTTGCCAAGTGGGCATCTAATTGCAGTGAGTTGCACTGTAAAAAAAATCATTTAAGATAAATGAGCAGAGTTTCGTCAAAAGGCTTGGAATACGTTGGGTACCTCAAGAGGATATATTTAGATATCATCGCGAAGTGGATAGTTTTGCTTCATTGAAACCAACGAAACGAAATATATTATCTGCAGCATCTCGTTGGCTTGATCCTCTTGGTTTGCTGTTTTCGAAATGTTATTGCAGGAATTGTGGAGATTTAAGATAGACTGCGATGAAGCCATTCCAATGAATCTTCACACGACATGGTATAAATTCACCATGACATTGCGAGATTTGCATGAAATTCGTATCACTCGATATGTTTGTCTAAAGTCGTATCAAAACTTTCAAATACACGGCTTTGTTGACGCCTCCAGTCATGCATATGGTTGTTGCATATACATCCATAACTTGCAACAACCGAGAAGTTGGAATTTCATTGCTCACTGCAAAGTCTAGGTTAGCTCCTCTAAATGTAAAAACAATACCCAGATTGGAGCTTTGTGCAGCACTCTTGTAAACCAAGCTTTGGTAACAACTTTCGATAACCATGTCAAAATTTGCTATGGCATGTTTGAATTTTTGGTCAGATTCACTGGCTGATTCTTGCATGGGCACATTTATAGCAAATAAGGTTGCCGAAATTCAGGAGTTGTCAAATGGTGTTGTATGAGGTCATTTTCCAACAGAAGCCAATCCCGCGGACTTAGTATCAAGGGGAATCGATATAGATGAAAATGTTAGCTCATTCTGGTTCAATGGACCAAGTATTTTGAAGCTGGAGGAAGATCAATGGCCTCAGCTTCATCAATTCGAAATATCGTCAGATCTCAAAACTTCTGAAGATAACAAAAGGGTATGGCTACAGTCGACAGTTCGACAGTCAGGTACCCTTCTCCCAATTTTCTAAATCTGTAACCGCATTCCGCATTCATAATTTAAAAGAGAGAATTCTGCACAAATACTTCTACTACATATAGCTTACTCGCTCGTCAACGTCACCTGCTCGTACATTTGTGTTGAAAGCGTTGACTTGGATAACTTCTGTGTTATTTGTACGATCGGATTGTTTATGTATACGAGGGTCGTTTGATAAGTCCGTGACTTTTGTATTTGCCGCGCACCTGCTCTAAATACAACACTGCTCTGTCAGCAGTTATCGATTAACAGCTGACTGTAAAATTTAGAAAGCTGCGTTTTTGGTTTGCGTTTTATAGGCATTGAAAGCAGACGATCTCGTGAATTTTAACGAAAATGGAAAAAAGGAATTTCGTGTGCTAATTAAGCATTATTTTTGCGTAAAAATCCATCACCGAAACCAAGGAAAGACTTGATAAATATTATGGGGACTCTGCACATCAATTTCAATGGTTAAGAAATGGTTTACTGAGTTCCGTTGTGGTCGTACCAGTACAAGTGATGCCGAACGTTCAGGTCGCCCAAAAGAGGTCGTCATGCCAGAAATCGTCGACAAAATCCATGGAATGATATTGGATGATCGGGAATGAAAGTGCGTGAGGTAGCGAGGCTGTAGGCATCTCAACGAACGGGTACATCACATTTTACATGAATATTTGGACATGAAAAGCTTTCCGCGCGATGGGTGCCGCGATTGCTCACACACGACCATAAGCGCAACCGTGTGACCATTTCAAAGGAGTGTTTGGCGATGTTCAACCGCAATCCAAACGAATTTTGCGCCGTTTCGTTACCGTAGACGAAACATGGATCCACCACACCACACCAGAGACCAAAGAACAATCAAGACAGTGGGTTTCTCCGGGTGAACGTCACCAAAGAAGGCCAAGGTGGGTCTGTCGGCCAACAAGGTCATGGCCACAGTTTTTGGGATGCACAAGGTATCATTCACATCGATTACCTTGAAAAGGGTAAAACGATCACCGGCGAATATTATTCAGAGCTTTGGACAGATTCGATATTGATTTGAAGCGAAACGACCGCATTTGCGAAAAAAAGTGCTGTTCCATCAGGACAATGCACGGGTGTGTGTAGTCAGCATGGCAAAATTTCATAAATTGGGCTACGAACTGCTACCCCATCCAGCATATTCTCCAGATTTAGCCCCCTGTGACTATTTTTTGTTTCCAAACATGAAGAAATGGCTCGGCGGTAAGAGATTCGGGTCAAATGAAGAGGTCATCACAGAAACAAACGACTATTTGAGGGCCTTGAGAAAACCTATTATTTGGAAGGAATAAAAAATTGGAAAACGCTGGACTAAATGTATAGAGCTAAAAGGAGATTATGTTGAGAAAAAAAACGCTTCTTTGACGAAAAAATATATTTTATTCAAAAAGTCACGGACTTATCAAACGACCCTCGTACCAAAGCAGAACGTTATGACTTCAATACTTAATAATCACAAATTAGCGATTTGTGGGGGCGGTGGGCGTGGTATCAAACATTTGACGTAAACTTGATCTGCCTATTATACATAAGAACCTCCATACCAAATTTGGTGTCTCTATCTTTTTTAATAGCTGAGATCTGTTGTCCCATACAGACAGACGGACAGACAGACATGGTTCAATCGACTCGGCTAGTGATCCTGAGCAAAAATATATATACTTCATGGTGTCTGCCACGCTTCCTTTTGCCTGTTACATACATTTGCACAAAGTTAGTATACCCTTTTTTGACCATTTTCAATGGTCGAAGGGTATAAAAAATGTGCTGCTGTATGCACATTAGCAGAATTCGAGCAAAATTTTTTTATGGAGCTAATAAATCGTCACTCCACTTTTCCTAAATTTATTCGCACAATGGCATATGTTCTTTGATTCTGTTATAAAGGGTTCAGAACAAATTCTCTTGTGGTATCGGCAGCAGAAAAAGTATTAAATTTCATTTTTAAAATTGATAGCCGCAATAAAACGCACTGCATTTAAAGGCGAATTTAATTTATTGAAAAAATCAACAATCTAAGCACCAATGTTGCAATCGCTGAGTCCCTTTATCGAAACATTTGACAAAAATGGAATACAATTTAAAGTTATTCGAGTAGGAGGAAGTTTATTACACGGCCCTCGCTCATATGACGCTAAGTTCCATTTTGAATGATAAAGATATCAGAATTTATTCCACTCTTTATCAGATATTTACATCAAACGGTTTACAAAAAATTTGGATAGTAAATGCACGAAGTTTATGCACGGTAATTACTCGAAGTTGCGTACACTGTTTTCGTTATAAGCCAAATTGTTGGGTAAATAATGGGTAATTTACCAGGAGATCGCCTTCGAGGCCTTCTGTGGGCCATTTTATGTCAGCTTTCGAATCAGGGGAAGACCACCCGTAAAAATGTATGTTGCTATCTTTTTTTGTGTTGCCTAAAAAGTAGTTCACTTAGAACATGTAACTGATTTGTCGACTGCTGCATTTTTAAATGTTTTTAAAGGTTCATTGTGAGACGCGGATTGCCGGAGACGATGTTTAGCGACAACGACACAAACTTTATGGGGGCGAGCAACGTACTGAGGGAGTTGCAGACGGCGTTCGAATCGAGCAAGGAGAGGCTGATGGACTATGCTGCGGAGAGAGGAGTACAGTGGCGGTTTATTCCCTTGCGAGCCCCGCACTTCGGAGGACTGTGAGAAGCCGCAGTCAAGGCAGCCAAACACAGGCTGGTGAGAGGGGCAGCCAACGCGAACCTGACGCGAGTTGAGCACTCATCAGGTGGACATCGAGGCCCTGCTCAACTGTAGGCCGTTATATTTAAGTCATAGAGTTAAGCTAGTTTAAGAGAATATGAATTGTCTAGTTTAAGTTTCTCTTTTACAATTATTATATTGTAAGCTGATCGTAAAATAAGTGCGTGGTCGTATTGTGACCCGTGCTGAAAAATGTATAAAGAAATTCTTTCGTAAGAGTTCTGTAAAGCCTGCAGCAAGTAAATTTGTAATATTTAAACCGAACCACCGCGTTCCATATCTTTGTTTATATTAATTTAATTTATTCTCTAAAACCGCTTAGAGAATTTTCACCCTGTTTGTTTGTGGTTACGTGTTTGTAATATTATGAGTTTGATACTTCTCTAAACGATTGATTATCAATAATGGCTTTGATAATAGCTTAGATCTGTGCTTTTATATCAAGTGACTGGCGAACGGACAGACGAACACCTTTTAATCGACTCGGCAAGTGATCATGATAATATTTTTATTTACTACAACCCTGATTGGAAGATAATTTCTCTCCTATTGCTTTTTTGCATGTTAAAATATATATTTACTGTATTTGGAGATAGGTCGGATTCATGCGTATATTTAAGGTATCTTAGAAACACAATAAACAATTTGCAGTGTCGTTTATTTTTTTTACTGTTCCATTCCATTTAACCATTCAATCTGTATTAAATATTTTACTTTATAAAATCTGTTCCTTGACTAAAGAATATGTACTTTTATTTCCAATCGCATCCATTGTTATTTATCAGTCATAAAATAAACAATTTCCTTTCATTTATTATCAGCTTAAAATGCCACATTTAATATATATTTTTGTTATTTTATAGTATGCTACATGTAAACTTCAAAATAGTTAATTTCATATTGAAAGTCAAAATTATATTATTTCGTACAACTTTTGTTAACTTTTTTTTGACATGGACCAGCCGATTCATATAACACTCAAACACAAGAAACCTTTTCAAGAGATTCAAAGTCCCCTCAAAAGACTTTTTGAAATGGTTCTCATAAAGCGTGAATGTTTTATTAATGACTTATGGGAAATAGTTGGCTACGAAACAGTATCAACTAGACATGATGAACGCAATGAATTATGCCGAGGAATAAATTGGCTTATAAATCGATTAGTTGCCTTGGAAATCGTAGCTTTCAGTGAACATTTAGGTATGCAAATCAATCCAGATTCCTTCAATGCGATACGGTTGCCTAACGTCATAATTGGAGTTTTAAAACACTGCTCAGATAGACCAACAATTTTAGTGTACGGAAATCTTGATGTAGAAGAGGCATTCTTGAATGATGGTTGGATAACAGATCCATTTGTAATGGCAGAGCTAGGGAATTATTTATATGGACGAGGTGTAGCACTTGATAAAGGTCCACTTATGTGTTGGCTTAATGCTATACAGGCTTATCGGGATGCAGGATTGAGATTACCTTTGAATATAGTATTTATTATAGAAAGCATGGCTCATAGTGGTAGTTTAGGACTACAAACAGTCTTAAAACAACGTGTAAGTTTTTTTCGAGAGGTTTCTTGTGTTGTTATGGCGACACGACGTTGGCAAAGTAATGCAACTCCATGTATTGTATACGGCTCAAGAGGTTTAGTGTACTACCATTTGGAAGTAGAGTGCTCTAATCGCCTCTTAAGCAGCTGCGAACACTGTGGAACCTTATATGAGGCACTTCCAGATCTGTTTTATTTACTTAGTTCATTAGTTGACTGCCAATTAAATATTTTATTAGATGGCACCGTTGGATCGCTCCAGGTAGACCGAAATATTTTTCGTACTACGGATTTCAATTATAATGAATTTGGTCAAAGTTTAGATGTTCATGGTCTTCCCCATAAAGCTCAAAAGCCGTTTGCATTGGCTGAAAACTGGACTATGCCACATCTGTCTATACATGGCGTGGATGGTGCAAACGAAGAAAATGGTATTCGTTTTTTCATTCCAAAGAAAGTAATAGGAAAATTCTCAATTTCATTAGCTCCAAATCAAGACGCTGATCAAATAACTCAAACTTTACAACAACATCTAGGGAACATATGGGTGACACGTGAGTCACCTAATAAAATGAAACTATGTGAGAAGTTAGTAATTCCATCGTGGGATGGAAGAAGGGATACACCAGAATATGAGGCGGCTTACTGTGCCATGTCTACTACTTACCAAGTTAATCCTAATTATATTCGGGATGGTGGTGCACTCCTTGCTCCTTCACTATTTCAAAATCATTTAAGAAAAAATGTACTAGTTTTACCAATTGCTAAAAATGACTTTGGTGGATCGCCAGTCAATGAACGCATAAGCGTTCAGAACTATGTAATGGGAAGCCAACTTATGACTGCATTTATGTGGGAATATGCCGAACGTACACAGAAGGCGGAAAAAGTTTGACTTGGTACAGCATTGTATTCAAAGTATAAATTCAACAAAAAGGATTAAGAATGAACGTTAGTTATAGCGGTGGGAAATAAATTATAATTTAAATTGAGATGTTGCATATGAAATTTTAGCTTTCAGTGAGCAGTGATCGGTTGTGTTTGGCTATTTTTCCGTTTGTTTTGAATGTTTTGTACCATCATTAACTTAGTTTAACATAATAACTTAATATTTCTGCGACTTGTGAATTGACCTATTGCTGTGTAGCGCTTCAGTTATTGGATTGCATTATTGGGTCCACTTTGAATTTTCAGCATATTATTGTTTGTGCTCCTTTTCTTAACCGATTTGCGTGTATAAGTTGTTAGAGAGCGAATTCTCTTATATCACTTATACTCGCTCTTTTACTCTCTCACTTATAAGTGTTCTCGCGCTCAATGCCAAACAAGCTTTTGTTTTGTTTTTATACCCATTGAAAATGGTCAAATATATGTAACTGGCATAAGGAGGTGTACTGAACCGTTAAATTTTATAAATTCTTGCTCAGCATCACTAGCGGTGTCGATTGAGCACTGTCCGATTGTCTGTTCGTCTGGTTGTTTGTTTTTTTTTGAGAAAACAGATTTCAGCCAAGTTGGGTTTCTACCATTTGAACACTGCTTTTAACAATTTATATTCAGAATTTTTAGAATTGGAAACCCATTTAAAGCCCTTGAGGATCCCTCAATATTCTCGGTAGTGTCACCGAAATTACCTCATGAAGTCGAAAATAATATCCTCCAATTTAAATTCTAATCCTTACTCTAGTCCGAGTATCAATAGTAGGCAATGCTTCCGCACATATTCATCCTCCTTCTTCCAATTCGTTCAATTCAACAATTTCGACTCCCATTACGGCACAGAGTGTAAAATCTCTAGTTGCTGTTAAACCTAAAGAGTCGTTCTTCTACCCTTCGAGCTTTAAAATGGTCAAAAAAGGGTATACAGGCAAAAGGAGGCGTGGCAGACCCCATAAAGTATATATATTCTTGCTCTGGATCACTAGTCGAGTCGATTTAGTCATGTCCGTCTGTGTGTCCGTCTGTCTGTTTGAGACAACAGATCTCAGCTATTAAAAAAGCTAGAGACACCAAATTTGGTATGTAAGTTCCTATATTTCCCAAGCAGAACAAGTTTACGTTAAATATTTGATGCCACGCCCACCGCCCCCGCAAATCGGTAATTAACAATTATTAAGCAAAGTATTAAACTTAGAAAGTTCTGCTTTGGTATGTATAATGCTACATGCAATATGAAACAAGTGGGTAGGCCTACAGTCGAACGCCCGACAGTAGGATACCCTTCTCCCAATTTTTAAAATCCGTTACAAACGTGTAACCACACTCATATATTTTAAACATAAATTTTGCACAAATACTTCTACTACATATAGCTTTCTCGCTCACACTTACACAGCAACGCACGTTAAGAGTGACGTCGACGTCAACAGCAAAAGTAGCGCGCAGGCTGCTGCTCGTACATTTGAACTGAAAACGTTGGCTTAAATGACTTCTGTGTTATTAATCCGATCAGATTGTAGTAATATATAGCTTTATATATACCAAAGCAGAACTTTATAAGTTTAAAAGTTTTCTTAATAATCACAAATTACCGATTTGCGGGGGCGGTGGGCGTGGCATCAAACATTAAACATAAGGAGGCGTGGCAGACCCCATAAAGTATAAATACTTTTGCTCAGGATCACTAGCCGAGTCTATTGAGCCATGTCCGTCTGTCCGTCTGACCGTCTGCCCGTCTGACCGTCTGTCCATTAAATATCGCATGCGATAAGATTATTGTATAAGAGATAAAAGCTCAGTCCCCTGCAATTCACCTCATCCGCTCTTCTCATTTGCTTGATCTGTCACTCTAATAGAAGATGAGGTTTAACATGTTTTATCCCTTACCTATACACTACAATCGAGGCGACGACACTGAAGGGAAAAGATGAGATAAACATTTACAGTTAGTTATTCCATAAAGGGGTAATGCAAATTGGAAAAGAACTCCGCTACCTGAGCGAAAAATATTGAAGCACATGTTCATTTTGATTTGAACGGTCTCAGCTCGCAGATGCATTACTGCATTCTGAATTGCAAGTACAAGTTGATACAATTAACCTTAAACCCTACAAAGGTTAACACGCGCTAGTTTATATTTTATTTTCTACAAAGTATATTTAAACTCCGCGTAACTAAAAAGCATTGGATTATTGGGTACAAGTAGTAAACCCGTGAAAAGGTGATATTAATTTTATCATATCTGAAATGTGTGTGTCTAACAAAGCGTTATTTCAGGCAGATCAGCATAATGTATATCGTTGCCGGCCGGTTTGCGACTAGTACTATCGCGCATTAGCAGCATAGACGTAACGCCGAAATCAGAAACCGGTCGGCCAATTGTTATTTAGCCGTCCCCATAACCTAAATTCTGGATAGCGCACACTTGTGAATAGTGCAGGGAAGCTGCCTCTTTTTCGTGTAGGGCATCAACAGCCCGGGTTGCGACCTCAAGGTGCATTTTCAACACCGAGAAGCATACTGACTGCAGTTTTCGAAAGCTCTGCAGAACTTTGACACTGGACGTACATCAATCTAGCGCTTGGTAGATCTGTACGAATTCACCAGCGCAATCATTTGGATCACGCAAGTTATTGATTACTTAAAGAAAAACTCTTTTCATTTCCTTTTTTTTTATATAAAAGAAAAAAAGAACATATCACACATTAAATTCAATTTTTCTCTACACAATTAGATTAAGACTCTAATATATATATATATAGTGCACATCATTCATTTGTAAACGCAAATGCAACATCATCGACTGTTTTCAACATAAATATAAAGATTTTTAACAGCATCATCACCTGCATCTTCGAAGGGCCCAACGAACGCGCAAGGGAGGAATGTGTGTGAGTAAATGAAAGTAAAACATTATTATTTTATACAAAAAAATAAATTTTTGAAACACCGTCTTAGATGTTGCACTAGTGCATATAATTTGGCATACCTAAAATAGTTAATTAAAAAGATAACATATATTGCCCATTCTTTTTGCTATTATTGAATACATGTATACTGTAGTTGTCATACAACATATATATATATATATATATATATATATATATATATATATATACAAGTTTGAGGTTACGATGAATTTATATATATTTAGCAAAGTTACATTTTGAAACGTTAAGCCTATTTTTGATCAAGATGATCAGATAGCTTGTGAATTATGGTCCGTCTAAATGAAGTTATAATGTATCTAACATACTATGAAATTTAAACCAATGTAAATAAACATTTGTTAAGGGGTAACCGTCAAACTAATCCATCGCGTTACCAAGGTCGGGAGGGTACAGAGGAGGGGGCAACCATCAGCTCAGCCACCCTTGCAGTCTATTAACGAACGTAACGCGCAATTCAACAACAATTCACCTTATTTTATGTGGCCCATCATATAGCTTACAGTGCACTTATTCTTTCTTTCTACTCTTTCTATGCGCTAGGCATTGATCTCTAGGATCAGCGCTCAGTGAGGCCGTAGTATGTTTCTATCTGAATACTACATATACAAAAGTGAGGAATAGAAAAGTAAGCGGCGCCCAACGTGTGGAGCCCGAGTCTGAACTGATTGGAAGCAACAACACGCAACTGCTATTCAGTTAGACTGGATCGTTATCAGCTCGATATAGTTTAGACCTTGTAACCACATACACAGAACAAGCGATTAAACGAGGGCATATATCCACATAGAAATTGCTCCAAGATTCATCCATAATTAACATTTTACATTTTTTTTGCCTCGTATTTAATTCAATTCAATTATATGTTTGGTATTACGTAAGCGTGCTTACAACTCGCTTCAGGAATAACGACCCTAATTCGAATAACCGGATTGGTCGACCGAAACGAAACTAAGTTGCCAGTAATAGGCAGATCATTTAATTGAAAACGTAACTGGAAATTTGGAATATACTTCTTGCTATTAAGTGATAACGGAGAATCGCGATTAAATTTCGAGTTCTCACGGAATAGTTGACTAAGGTGAACCGAATCATAGGAGTAGGCGGATCCGAATATTTTCAGATTACAGGTAGCGAAAGTTTGGCAGGATATTCTGTGGAGAATACAAGTTATTGGAGAAGCTTCGATTCTTGACCCAGAAGGAAAAACCTTTCTTTAACAATCAACAGTTCCATTAGTTTACAATAAATGCACGTTATGTTTGAAAATATGCGTTTAAAAATAAAATAGTATGACTTATACTTATACTTCATGAAGACGGACCTATTAAATGATAAATAAATAAAACTAAATTCGTATAACAGTCTAAAAATGTCAGTACGTCACAGCAACGAAGATTTGACAAGCGCATTGAGAGGAGACGAGACATTTTGCAACATCTGTCACCAGCCTTTGAATGAAACTGATCGCACTGCAGTAACACCGTGCAGACATCCATTTGACCTTCGTTGTATAACCGAACACTTGGACTTG